>BQNB010100961.1:0-24585 GCA_026074375.1 Tanacetum coccineum | reverse complement strand
TTTTTCGTCCATGGTTACGCATCAACAGGAAGAAGATGAAGACAAGGTATAAAAGAAGATGAAGAAAGTAATAAAAAAGAAAAAAAAATTAATGAATTTTTTTATTTTAAACCTCATTGTTTATATAAGTTGACATTTAGTCCCTTAATGTTTATTTCTTGTTATATTTTATGTAAATGAAAAAAAATTTGGCCAATGGCACCAGAAAAGTGGTGCCAACGGATGCCCCAGCAAATGTGATGCCATTCAGTTTCTGGTGCCGTTCAGCATTTTGCTGACGTGGCATCACTTTTTTACAATGGCACGAGCCAAACGGCTCCACCGTTCCCACTGCTCTAACAAAGTTAATCAATGTATCAGTGAATAAATTCTCTCTTAAAAGAAGAGAATTTTAAGTGTTGATCAACTCACTGAAGATCCCTCTAATTCTGGGCAAAAAGACCTAGTCTTTGTAAAATCTTAAGCTGATGACATAAAAGTGTCCATACCTGGTGTTGAAAGACCCTGGTTGTCTAAAGCTAAAGGTTTTATTTTGCCAAATCATGATACTGGTGGGATACTCTCAGTTGAGTCACAAAGAAACACAACTGATCCCTTGGTTGCTGTCACTGACTCTTCAGCGACTGATTATAATTCAGCAGATGAATCTTCAGTCTGTAGCACTCCTCTTCCTCCACTGAAGAAGTTGGATGATGTTGAACCTATTTCTGGACCCAAGACTATCAAATCAATTTTGAGGTCAAAATTCACATTCAAAGCTGAAACTTTAAAAGGTGTTATAATAAATGAACCATCCTCAGCTCTTGCTAAGGGTAATAAAAGCTCTTTAGCTTCAAAAGTTAACTCAGCTCCTGCTGGTAAACTAAATAATGTGAAAATTGAAGATGATCCTCCTTTGGCTATTATAATAAAAGAACTTAATGACCTAAAATTACAAATTAGCAAGAATCAGTCCTCTTACTCCAGAAATAATCAACAGGTTCCACAAAATGCACTTCAAAACAAATACAAAACACAATTCAAAAAGAGCTGTGAATAGTGTGGCCTAAAATCATCTCTCAAAGAATTGTTACAAGGTTCTATTTTGCAAAAAGTGTGAGAGAACTGATCACATAACCTGTGATCATGCTGAATACATTTCCACCATGAACATGTCTCAACATCTCAAATGTCTGGGTAGATCTTCATCAAGATCTAAAATCCCAAGACCATCAAAACGCTTCTTTCCACCTTGCATACACTATGGATGTATATATCATTTATCTAATGAGTGTTTATACTATCCCATATGTAGATTATGTAGAAGTTATGACCATGACACAAATGGTCATAACAGGATTATCTATCTAGAAAGAGAGATCAATCCAAGAAATCTTCAACATGCCTTCAAAAGATGTGAAGCTTGTGGTAGCTCAACTCATACCATAACTGATCACTATGATATTGAATGGTTCAAAAGAGGTGAAGCACTTCAAGCCAAAAAGGCTGAAGCTCTAAAATCAACTAATGCTTAATCATCAAATGCTAACAGATCTAAGACTCCCACTAAAAGGTAGGTCTCTAAGCAAAACTAACCATTCTGAATGTATCTGTGCAGTATGACATCAGGAAGCCCATCTGGTACCTGGACAGTGGATGCTCAAGGCATATGACTGGTGTCAAGAGTTACCTGCACAAATACGTGGAACAACCAGGACCTAAAGTAGGGTTTGGAGATGACTCTACATGCACAACTAAAGGTTATGGCTCTATCAAATGTAATGGTATAGTTTCCATAAAGGTAGCATTTGTAAATGGTCTTAAGTACTATTTAATTAGCATCAGTCAACTCTATGATGCTAAATATATTGTTCAATTTGATGAGAAAAAGGAACAATCTTCAACTCCAAAAAAGAAGTTGTAATGATTTCTCCAAGAGTAAGAGATGTATATGTTTTTGACATGACATCTTCTGCACAAGAATCTTGTTTCTTTGCCAAAGCCTCTGACAATCTCAACTGGCTTTGGCATAAAAGACTTGCTCATCTAAACTTTAAAACAATCAACAAACTAGTAAAAAAAATCTTATTATTGGTCTTCCCTCACTTGTCTACTCAAACGACAAACCATATTCATCATGTGAAAAGGGAAAGCGTCATAGGGCCAGCTTCAAAACAAAACAGACATCTTCTATCAAGAAATGTTTTCATCTTCTTCACATGGATTTATTTAGAACTGTAACTCCTAGGTCTATTAACCATGAAAAGTACACCCTTGTCATTGTTGATGAGTACTCAAGGTACACATGGGTATATTTCTTGAAGAAGAAAAGTCAAGTACCTGAAACTGTCATGTCCTTCATCAAAAGAGTTGAAAATCAAAATGACATCAAAGTCAAACAACTTAGAACTGACAATGGTACTGAATTCAGGAATAGCATCCTAGTCAACTTCTGTGCTGAAAAAGGGATCTTTCAAAACTTCTCCTCTCCCTACACACCTGAACAAAATGGTGTTGTTGAAAGGAAAAATAGAACCCTCATAGAAGCTGCAAGAACAATGCTTTCAGGATCTGTCTTCTCAAAACAATACTGGACTAAAGTTGTAGCCACTGCATGCTACACTCAAAACAGATCCACCATTGTAAAAAGACATCTTAAAACTCCTTATGAAATTTTTCGTAAGAGAATCCCAAACATTAACTTTCTTCATGTCTTTGGATGTCCAGTTTACATCCATAATCATAAAGATCACCTAGGAAAGTTTGATGAAAAAGCTGATGATGGTTATCTTCTTGGATACTCACTAGTTTCCAAGGCCTTTAGAGTCTTCAACATAAGAAGACAGCAAACTGAAGAAACCTATCACATCACATTTGATGAAAGCCTTGATGCTATCAAATTCTCAAAACCTTCAGTTGACAACATCAACATTGCTAAAAATGAAAGATATCCACCTGATGAATATCTTCATCCTTATGAGCCTTCTCAAAGGTATCAAACAAACAGCAATGATGTGTCCTTCATAGAACCCTATGAATGTCCTGAACCAGTTGTTCTTGAAACTGAAGTTTCATCTGACCAAAATGGTCAAACTGATCAAAATGATCACAATGATCAAAATGATCAATCTGTTCAAAATGATGAAATCTTAAATGATGATCATTCTAAACATTCCAATCACACCAATGATGAACAAATCATTGATAATCTCCCAAACACTAAAGATATTCAGATCTCTGAACACTCATCCTCTCCAAGAGTAGAGGATACTTTAGTACAAGATATAATTCCAATCCTAAATCCACCCTTGCCCATTCCATCAGTGGTTACTCCAGCTCCTTAAAAAAGATGGTCTCGGGACAAAAACATTGAGCTGGTTAATATCATTGGTAATCCAGGGGCTAAAATACTCACAAGAGCCATGGCCAAAGAACTCAGTGCTGCTTCAGCTCATGAATGTCTCTTTGTAGATTTTCTTTCTGAATAAGAATCCAAAAAGGTCTTTGAAGCACTAAAGCATCCTGGATGGGTTGATGCCATGCAAGATGAACTGAACCAATTCGCTAGAAACAAAGTTTGGACATTAGTTCCTGCACCTTATGATAAAACCATAATTGGCTTAAAATGGGTATTCAGGAACAAAAGGGATGAAACTGGAATTGTCATAAAAAAACAAGCAAGACTTGTATCTCAAGGCTACAATTAGCAAGAAGATATAGATTATTATGAGAGCTTTGCTCCAGTTGCAAGACTTGAAGCAATCAGAATCTTTCTTGCCTTTGCCACATACATGAACTTCATTGTTTATCAAATGGAAGTCAAAAGTGCATTCCTTAATGGTAAACTAAAAGAAGAAGTTTATGTCAAACAACCTCCAGGTTTTGAGAGCAATGAGCTCCCAAACCATGTATAAAAATTAGACAAAGCCTTTTACGGACTTAAACAAGCTACAAGAGCATGGTATGAAACTCTCTCAACCTTTCTCACTGAACACAAGTTTGTAAGAGGTAAGATGGACAACACTCTGTTTGTCTATAAAACTCAAACTGATGTAATTCTAGTTCAAATCTATGTTGATGACATTATATTTGGGTCGACCAACACAAAATTATGCAAACAGTTTGCTAAACTGATGACTCGGAGGTATGAAATGAGCATGATGAGTGTCCTCGCCTATTTCCTTGGATTTCAGATCAAACAATCTGAAATAGGCATTTCAATCAACCAAGAAAAATATGTCAAGGATCTGCTGAAAAAGTATGACATAAATGGTTCATCAGTGAAAACTCCAATGGTACCCCCTAACAACTTAGGACCTGATCTCAGTGGCAAATCTGTAAATGAGACTCAGTATAGAGGTATGATTGGATCACTAATGTATCTAACTGCAAGCAGACCTGACATTCAATTCTCAAACTTGTCTTTGTGTAAGATATCAAGCAAATCCTAAGGAATCCCACCTTATTGGTGTTAAGAGAATTTTCAGGTACATAAAAGGTACTCCCAGTCTTGGTCTGTGGTATCCAAAATATTCAGGTTTTAACCTAAAAGGATACTCAGACTCTGACTATGCTGGATGTAACATGGACAGGAAAAGCACCTCAGGTGCTTGTTAGTTGCTAGGAGGCAAACTAGTGTGCTGAAGTGTAAAAAAGCAGCAATATGTAGCTATGTCCTCAGCTGAAGCTAAATATGTAGCTGCTGCTGGATGTTGTGCTTACATATTATGAATGAAAAGTTAACTCATTGACTATGACATCATATATGAAAAGGTACCTATATTTTGTGATAACACCAATGCTATTGCAATATTATACAATCCAGTTTTGCACTCAAGAACAAAGCATATTGATATCAAATATCACTTTATTAAATATCATGTTCTAAAAGGGGACATTGAATTACATTTCATTCCCACTCAATATCAACTTGCTGATATCTTTCCGAAGCCTCTGGATGAGCCAACTTTCAAAAGATTGATTATTGAACCAGGTATGCTGAACATTGATTCAAAACCTGAAGCTTTAGTACTGCCTGAAGAAAACTGAAGCTTCAACGCTTTCTTCCAAAACTGAACAAACTTTCATTTGTTAAATGTAAGTTCAGTTTTTGCATATAACCTTTAGCTTGCTTAAGTGAAGTAACTGATCAATCACATATGCCTCATTCATAGATTTGCATGAGCATGTGTGGTTTTGTTGCCTTCGCTGGAGCACTTATATTAGTCAAGTCAATAACTGAACAAAACTGATTTATTTTCTTCAGTTCAGTTTATAATGATTTTATCTAATTCTTTAACTGTCTCTCGAGTAAAGTAACTAAGCAATCACATATGTCTCATTCATGGATTTGCATGAGCATTTGGGGTTTTGTCGCCTTCGCAAAAGATTGATGATGATGAAGATTACAATAATATGTTCAGCATAACATAACATCAAACCTGAACCTAGTTCAGTCTTTGAACATCAATCACAAGATTAGTTTAAAAAAAATTCAATTTTCAAAATTAATATATTTAAATATATTAAAAGAAGAAATCCAATAGTTAGAATGACCTCATCATCTTTCTCTCACCTACTTTTGTAGTTGAAGACAACTGTTCATGTTCTAAGTGTCAAAAGCATGTTGTGCTGACTTTCATTAAATACAAAGTTTAGCACACATGTTGAAAACAAACCCTAAACATTCCCATAACTTTAAACCCTTAAATGATAGTTACAATTTATCAAAGAAAAAAATTGTAACTTCATCAATCATATAAATCACAACAAACCTTTCAACAACTTACTCTCACAAATTTCATCAAGAACAAACACAAACCACACACCACAAAACATACCAAACTTAAAAACCATAACTATCCCATAATAGCTGAATCATCATTACACATCCTCATCATCTTAATAGCACTGCCCAAAGAAGAACATGTCCACTCTCTGGCAAAACGCCAAAAGTTCCAAACCCCTTTCTTACTGTTAGATCAGATTGAGTTTACCTTTGAAGAGATTGCCTTCACTACCAACAATGAAGTTGCACTACTATATCCCTCACACTTAAACTTAAAATACTTTAGGGAGGTGTTAGTCTTCATTTCCAAATGTTGTCTAAAGGAAGCATTTACCATGGCCCCAACTCAATACAAAGAATACCTATGTGAATTTTGGTATACTACAAAGACCTTAAATGACTCTTAGATTTAGGTATCCATCCTACATGGGAGTGTGGAATTAGAGGAGACATAAGGTATCAACAACCTTTTAGAAATCACTTAGGGCTCATTACCTACCTCAATCAAGTATGTATGTTTCCCACCCTCCATAACAACAGTGAGACCATGGTTTGAAACAATAGGTTACAGTAGGGAGATTAGGGCAAAAAGAGTTTTCTTCCTCCTAGGTAGAGGCTACTGATGGGTCAAATCATTCAGTGTTTAGGTGGGTAAACAAGTGGCCTGGATTAAATATCCAACAAGGATGCCACCATCTTGCATTGTTTGGCCAATGGGGTAAAGGTAGATTATGCTAAGCTAATATGGGAGGATATAATTTACAAGCTGAACAAGAAAACTAGGGAAAAAGTTGTTCCCTGTCCTAGGTTTATATCCCTTCTACTGGAGTATGATGATAGAACCTATACAACCTGATAGGTTCTGAGATCGTTTAAGCTCTAGTTTGTTTAGAACTAATCTAGGATGAATAATAACAAAGGCGAAATATTCAAACAATGAATCAATGTTATTAACAAGGATTTTCATTCACATAACATTCCATACAAGCCCCAATTCTACTTGATCATTAGTAGAACGGTTATCTAACAATAACAGGAATCAAAAGATCCTTGAGGCTAAAACACTAACTAATCTAGGCGTTTACATAAACCATGCGCCTAGAACACACTAACTTTAGACGTCTACATTTTTCTGTTTGGTGCACACACACACACGACTTGCATACACAAAACCTACGACCTAATATCTCTTTATATAATAGAGATATCTAGGTTTACAAAGGAAACATAATACTATTAGGAAACTAGATCTTCCTAACTTTTAATCATTATCTTCTAAGGAAATCTTCTATAATCTTCCATCTTTTATAGAATTCCTTTTTTGTCTTTAAGTCCTTCTTGTTTCCTTTTTGCATCATTCGTGTTTTATTATTTTGTATCATTGTTTTGTATCATGAAATCAATATAATTCCCAACAATATTCCCCTATTTGATGATTACAAAACCAACATCTTGATCTTCTCATGAATGAAACAATCTCCCCTTAAATCAAACATCTCCATGCCACCTACATTTAATTAATTGCAAATCATACTCTGTAATCTTCTTCCCCTTTTGCAATAACCCAATAGGGTCTTGTGATGATATGCATCTTGGATCTATTACAACGTAAACCATATATCACACTACCAAACCTCCTTTCAATGAATTAAATTAACCCACTATTACGCACCAAATAAGAAAAATAAATTTAAGCATAGAAACTTAAACTAGCATTAGTAATAAAGACTCTAGCATAGTAAATGAAAACTTCCCCTCAAGTGTGCCATGAAATATATCCTGATGGTTTAAACCACATTGTCATTAAGCTTCCCACTAAAACCAATATGTTAATCATCTCTTGAATCTTCAATTTCTATAGGCTGTTTTGGTAATGATTACTGATGGAGAAAACTCAGTATAACAAACTTGATCTAGAAGTAAATAACCCAAACTTGTGTCTTATGTCTTGTACTATTACGTGACTCAAACTCATAATACTGCTTGATTATGAGAAGACCTCAATCTCTTGATAAAATCCTCATATCAAATGAGACACTAAGCAATATAATGGAACTCCGATAAGTGATAGCAAATGTGTGCATTGAGCACCAAAAAGAGAAATCAAACATTGCTAGATTTTACAGGTCTTTGTCAACACCATATAAAACGAACAAGTAATCTTCCAAAGTCATAGCTGCTAAACCTAACTGTAAGGTATGATAAGAACAACGTACCCGGAAAATCACTTCACTTTAACTAAGTGATAAACAATAAATCTTCCGTAACCAATTAATTCAAAATAATCCAAATAACGATCCTTAATATCCAATCCTGTAACCAATCTGAGATCCATGTATAAAAAACCAAAACCAAAAGAATTTTTATTTAAAAACCAAAACCATCCAGTTTGTGTTGTCCGAGATCCTTATCCCAGTCGAGAACCAAACCACTGCCTTTATTTTGGTCTCCTAATATGGACAAGCTAGCATGTAAGTTCCTTCTAGCAATTGTAACTCTTTTAACCCCAAGCAGTAGTAACACCACTCTTACCTAAGCAGTAGTGACTAACTACTTTTATTACCATAGTAGTAGGAATATGATAAACAATACTAACTTAGAATTGAATCCAAGCAGCATAAATCTGTCTTCGACCTTAAGCAACACAAACACTTTCTAAGGAGCACAAAGTATAAACAAGTAGCACTATTGTACCTTTGGCAGCACTAATGTGTAAACTAGCAAACTTAATCATATTCCAAGCAACACTAATCTTGCAAGTGAACCCAGCAGTAGTAATGATACTTCCATATTGAAATCATAAGCAGCTTTAACTTACTACTGTTTCAACGAGCAGCACTAATCTTCATAGGCAGCAGTAACGACTTAATCTTCCTTGGCAGTAGTAATAAGTCTCCATTGGCAGCTTTAATATAAAACGTGCAATAGTAACAACAACATAAATATACCTTAGCAGCTCAAAGTACACTAGCAGTTGGCAGCCCTATCTCGTTATCAAATCACCAGTAACCTCAGTCCATGACATCAAATAATGTCTATTTTATAGCATTATTTATCCCATGTTATTAACCCATTTTGTATAGTTATTGCAAAGAATTATTACTTAATCGTTTATATTTGAGAATTGCAGTAATTATGGAGTAATTGGTGAAAGATAAGAAAAGGCGCATATTCTAAAGCTTAAATGAAGATATTTTGAAGATTACTATTCTGAAGACCAATACGCCGTATCCATTAAGGAAGATACGGCGTATCCGTGCCTGCACTCACCAAAGACCACAGATGGATAAAGCCTAATATGTCGTATCCAGAGATACTCAATACACCGTATTTAAAATATAGTATGTGAATATTCTAGAAGATATCAAGTGTGGTCGCTACTCCAAGAAATCTCCAATACGCCGTATCCAATACTTGGATACGTCGTATCGAACCGACTTCCAGACCTTATAAATAGAAAACTCAAAAATGAGTTTTTGGTATGCTAAATCATATTCTCGATACCTAAACCATAAAAGTCTATTTTCATAGGAGAAAAAGAGTAGAAGAGGTCGGGCAATGTTGATAGAACCAATACAACCTGATAGGTTCTGAGATCGTTTAAGCTCTAGATTGTTTAGATCTAATCTAGGATGAATAATAACAAAGGCAGAATATTCAAACAATGAATCAATGTTATTAACAAGGTTTTTCATTCACATAACATTCCATACAAGCCCCAATTCTATATGATCAGTATAGAACGGTTATCTACCTATAACAGGAATCAAAAGATCCTTGAGGCTAAAACACTAACTAATCTAGGCGTTTACATAAACCATACGCCTAGAACACACTAACTTTAGACGTCTACATTTTTATGTTTGGTGCACACACACACACGACTTGCACACCCAAAACCTACGACCTAATATCTCTTTATATAATAGAGATATCTAGGTTTACAAAGGAAACATAATACTATTAGGAACCCAAATCTTCCTAACTTTTAATCATTATCTTCTAAGGAAATCTTCTATAATCTTCCATCTTTTGTAGAATTCCTTCTTTGTCTTTAAGTCCTTCTTGTTTCCTTTTTGCTTCAATCGTGTTTCATTATTTTGTATCATAGTTTTGTATCATCAAATCAATATAATTCCTAACAAATGTTATCAATTCCATAGAAGACAACGTGTAATTCCATATACTGTAGTAATCGTTCAATTTTTGGTATCATTCGTTAACTCGGTTAGTTTACCTTGGCTAAATCATTACTCTTGTATTTATTATGACGTTTGAAGGCTAATACCTTCGGGTATTAGCCATTATTATGAAGATCTGAATGTTTGGTATTTGTTTATCTTGATTTCTTGATTTATCATTGAATGCTTGTTTATGTTTATCAACTTATACTTATTTAGGCGCTTTTATATGCGACCTATCATTCAAATGGATCTAGTGACATAGACCAAGTAGATCTAGAGTCTGGGATAGCTCTCCATATAGTAATTTATACATCTAGAATCATAGTTACACAAATATTATCCTTCTAAGTCTGTGTCTAGGATACGCTTCGGGCTTAACTAGTTAATTGGATATTGCCAATGGTTTATTGATCGTGTTGACTAGCAGGTGACCTAGATAATTCAACAAGTTACGTTCTGATTCCATTGGATAGTTGGACAAGTGGACTACTAGTGTATAAATTACCATTAAGCGGTAAGTGGGTAACGTCTCTATGAGCTAGGGTTTAACAAGATTACCATTGCTTTAATCCCTAAGATAGATTATAATCATCAAATAAGGATTCTTTATGCGGATTCTTTAATTGTGACAGAATTATTGTGTCTAGGTCTTAAGATGATGTAACGCCTAAGTCTTAAGAATGATATGCCACCTCGAGAGAAGAAATCATTGCACTTAATAAACAAACCAACATTCTAATCGGATTAATAATGGTTAATACAGTTTTCTTATATTTTGCTGGACCGCTTTTTTATCTTTTGTTTATTAGCTTGCGTGGGTTAATGTGCCTTGAATTGGTTATAGTCACCAACCAAACCGTGTTAGTCTCTCAGGCTGAAAACCCCCTTTTTCCCGTTAGAATTAGGATTAGACTGACATAGGTTTAGAATAGAATAGAATTAACATAGATTAGATAACCAATATATTAATTAAATTGATAAATTTAACCTCGCTTCTAGTGTTTGACACCCTACTTACCACAAAACTACTACCGATCGGGTACACTGCCCGTTAAAGTGTTGTTTTTGGTTTAGTCGGCAAAATATAAATTTAAAACTTGAATCAATAAAATATACACCACATAATAACACATCAAGAGTCCACCTAATGCCGGGTGTGAAAATTAATCTTGATTTTTATTTGATATTTTGGTTTTTAACATTAGATTAGATCTAACCCGTAAGATTAGTGTAATTTAGATTAGTGTATATCCTTGTATATTCTGTAATATCTTGTAAATTTGTCTTTAATTGTTTGCTTGTATATTTGTGTATTTTTGTTTGTTTGCGTATTTAATTGTTTTTCTTAAATACACTGTTCTGGTCGACAGTTGAATACGATGTATCCACTTCCATCAGATACGACGTATCCAGCTTTCTGTCCAATACATCGTATTCATCCCAATAGATTAATACAGCATATCCACTTCCATTGGATACAGCGTATCGATCATCTGATAAAATTCTTTTCTATTCTCGAACTTAAAGCCCAAATTTTTTATATATACCTTTCTCCGCTGGTTCTACTGATAATTTTCAGGATATTTTTTAGTAAGAATGACAAAGGTTATCAAAGGAGAGTTCAAGAAAATTAAGGACGTTAAGGTCAAAGATGTTTCACTCACTTGCGATAGACCACTTGAAGTTTTCAACAAGGAAGTCAGTCGATTAAGCGGAATGGATAATGATTTATTCACATATGAAGTTGAAGTTACTAACATCCCATGTAACTCGAAAATAGATGTGTGATTTCAGAAGCATGAAGCTGATAACTACATGGGGTAGATCCGTTCTGATGTTTGCATTTTATTGAATGTTGGCATCAAAAAATTTCAAACTATAAAAACAATGATCATTAAATACATGAAAGCATTATTTATTTACTGACATAAAAGATGATGAGGTAGAGCTCACGTGACGAGGAAACTTCTGATGATGAAGATGAAAATTGTGAAGTCTTTATAATCGGACACTTAAAATATTTAACTACGAACACCCTCTCATGTTCAGCATCAACAAATTTAATTACCTTCTCAAAGTAGATACAGACTTACTTACGAAGGATATTATGGGGTTTAAGACCTATTAAGATTACAAAGAAAGACTGGATCTACGAAGGAATAAAGATGTACCATGGGTGTACGACAAGCGTGGCTTGATAATGGAACATGGAAAAAAGCCAACACCAGTCAAACAACATTGCAAACCTTTCAATTATAAGACTGGATGTTCGGAATGGCCAACCTGTAGTTGGAGAGATATGGAATCCTGTAAATGGAGGAAACTTACCCGACCTTACATTTATTGGAACCACTCATTATCGGGATTAGCGAATAGTATGAAGCTTTGGAAATTGTGAATTAAAAAACGAGGCGTTTAAAGAAACAAAGCCATAATGGAAGGATTTAATCAGGATGATTGATGATGGAGTCGCGTTCCGAACAAATGAAAACAATGGAACAATATATGCCAAAAAAAACCTTAAAAAAAAATGGATGATGCTTATGAATAAATCATGAGAGAGAAGAATATATGTAAAGTTCAGTAAGTCGCCGATATCAATGTAAGATGAATATATGATGATCAAATATTTGTTTAATAATGATGATGAGTATGTTGCTATAAAAGAAGACGAATATGACAATCTTGCTATCACAAGAAAAGAGGCATGTTTACTTGTCCTATTTTTTCCCAGTAAACGCTTAAAAATATGCTCATATTTAAAAAAAAAATCAAGAATACTTTTTTGAATTACTTTATACATAACCTAACCTGCCACCTAATAACCCGTGTTAGATATAAGAGGATTAACCGTTTCTAATTTCCAAAATTTTACCCCAAATTCCATAAAATATGAGTTCGGATGAATGTTGTAAAGACTTTAGAACTTGGCTTGGTATATCACTCGAGACCACAGTGATGAGTACTATGGATTTAGATGGAGTAACTTGTTTAAATTGGTAAATTTTAGGATTACACCCAAATCGTCTTTACATGTTGCTTATTAACTAACTACACTGGTTAGTTAACCTCTCATTTAAACCCTTTTCCACTCTCATCTTTAGAGTGATGATCCATTAGAACAACCCGTAGAGCCAATCCTTTAGGAATTACACCAACTATTTGTTTCGTTACACCCTTACACCTTAACCTATCCTGTTAGATTAAGTTTAATTTACAATTGCTAGTTGCTTAAAGTGTAAAGTTTGTATTTCCCAAGTCTTGTGTCATTTTCTATCTTTGGTGCGGTTGGAAATTTGCACATTGCAAATGGGAATGTATATTAGTAGTCAAAACTCATGTGATTTTACTACCGTCACAATTATTAGTGAATCCAAAAAACGAAAGAACTATTGAAGAAATTATCTGAAATTATTATTGTAACACCCCCAAATTGGGTCGCAGCGGAATAAGGGTCCGGGGCGTGTTACTTCATAGATCAATAACACAAGATATATATAGAACGACCAAAAAGTCGTTTGAAAACGATACATTGGATTTAACAAAGTAATTGTTACATAAGCCCGAAGCTTAACTTGTTCACTTGATCAAAATACAAAGATTTTTAGCCCATAACAGATAACAAAATGAAATGTGACAAAATCTTTAATGCAAGACATCCAAATCAAAACCACCAATGTATCCATCGCACCTTGTGCTTATTGATCCCCTGAAAAACATTGCTTTAAAACGTCAACAATAATGTTGGTGAATTCATAGGTTTGATAAATCATATATTGTAGGACCACAAGATCTCCCAAGTGTATGATAATGCAACAGATGCAGACATCATATAAATGTAATTACGTTGCTCTAAGCTCATGACACTGATGCTTGACGTGTATGGATGCCAAATTAATGGCCTACTTTGCCCGTGGTGATGTTCTAACCCGCAACATCCTATATTCGACATGGTATACGTTCGTTTCCCTAGTGATAGCTAATCACCCGAACGGGGTTGTCAAACCCAATAGATCTATTTATAACATTCGCGCTCGTAATTAACAGTTCATGATAATGGGCTCAGATTGGGTTATCGCTACTTAGGCAACATGTAATCATAATGTGAAACTTAACCACTTGTGTCCAGTTGTAAAACATTGCATGTTTTTCACCCCAAAAACTTTGTAAAACAAAAGCATGTAAAACGTGGGGCTATGAACTCACCTTGAGTTCTGATAATCCAAATATCGCAGATAATGCGTCACGCAAATCGATCAAATGCAACCTAATTAAATTAAGGTCGTATAAGTACCGAGTACTTTAATTGATAACATTGAATGTAATCCTATAGTTGTTACATCGTACTATCGTTCGGGCTATCATAATTAAAGAGGTCATGACATGACGTACGAGGAGTTAGGACACTTTAAATCGTAAATCCAACAACTCGTCGATACGCCATCCGAAGAGGCCTCATTATGAAACTCCCTAGTAATATAGTAACTTTGATTTATCACAATATATTTTCTATATTGCTCAATCACCAAATCACTGGTTTTGGTAATATTGTGTTTAATATGTTAAAAGTTATAATTACCGTTTAGTAAAAAGTGGCGTAACTTTCGCGTTTTAAACCCGATCTCGCGTTTCTTTGCCCATCTTTTCGTATCAAGAAGAGTTATCATAAATTGACATTTTGAATTTTGGGACCTACTGGTGACAGTTATCTTTTACTGTTCACATCAGACGTGAGCTTTTAAAAATTCGTATTCGTGTCGTAAAACCCGTAAATGTCAGTTCATTTTATTCGTTTTGTCCGTTTTTAACGTTTCTTTCGAGGACGTTCTCGTATTTGAATAGGTCTTTATTTTTATCGAGGTTTTCTAAAATATAAACTTTCTGGCTTGAATAGTAACTTTTATAGAAATTGTTTTATTAAAAGTATTAGTTGTCGTAAACTCGCGAAATTCATAACTCGTTCGTTATTTTATTAATTGTTTTTAATAAATATTCTCGATTCTGCTTTCATTTTGGAATCCTAAATTTTATGTATTATTTATTAAAAATACAACCCTTGCTGTTTGATATTTTTATAAAAATGTTTTTATAAAAATTTATTTACGACTTCGTTTATTAACGTATAACTTGTTTTTAACGTAACTTTTTCGTTATTAATGTTTAACATGTTTCTTCCTTTTCGGAATCGTCGTGAAATTGTATATGATTCTTATAAAAATATAAAATAAAGCATGTCAAAATTCGGATTTTGCGACAGAACTTTGCTTAAGCTTGTTGACTCCATTTTGTAACCTTTTCTTTATACTTTACTACTTTTGTATTTTATCACAAGTCTCTATATCATACTATTATTATAAATCAATACATCTTTATTAAATGTCTATTGTCCATATTAGTCCTCATGTGTCCAAGTTACCAAGGTTAATTAATTCATGATAATACTTAAGATCATAACTTTACTTAAGAAATCTCTAATTTACTAGTTTTGTCAATAATCATTTTTATGTTAACCAAGAGTGTAAATCATTTGTGTAACCATTTTAACATGATGTCCTCAACATCATAAGGTATAATAAAGTGTACATTATGATGACAACAAATAAAAACTTCTTTTTACTTGTTAATAATCCTAAATGGTGATTTAAGCTAAATAGAATAATCATATGCATAAAAATGAAAATTATAAGAACATAAAGAGTTCAAATAGACCTTATGAAGAATGATGATGATGATGATAAGTACTAAACCCTTGTTTAGCCACAAAAACCAAACTTGCACTTAATAAACCCTTAGCTTCCTTAACTAAACCCTAGCTTCCTTTTTCTTGCTTATAACTTGGAAATGGTTAACCAATGCTTGCAAATGTCTTAGTACATCTTAGAATATGTGTATATAGAAGTGTAAGGGTTGTAGAAAATTTTGTATGGATTTAGTGTTGAAGGTTGTTTGAGCCGTGGCCAAGGATGGAGCAAAAGAGAGAAATATTGTGAAAATTTTACTAAGTGTTATTGTATGTAAGACTTAGCTAGTTTACTTGTATGTATATAATACTTTCAAGGGTCAAAAGTCATGCAAGTATTCAAAGAGACAAGGTATGGTTCAAAGGATGGTCATGGTTATGGTTAGTAGTCAAAGCATGCTAGGTATGGTGTTGTCATTAATGTAGCTGGCTTGAAATTGACCCACACTTGAAGCTTATCTTTAGTTTTCATGTATATATTTGTATATAAATGCATATAATTTTGGTGGAACAAAGATATACCCATGATTATTATGTACTTTTTATGTATTGGGTATAAAAGTGGGTATTTGTTGAAGCGTAGGAAAGTTTTTGTGGTTCCGGGAGTGCCTAAACGCAATTTATCGCGAAACGTATACACTTTACGTAATCGATAAAAATAAAATGAATGAAGTTAATAATTATTCTCAAAATAATTATATAACCCTTGCTTGATGTAAACATTTAATTGTTTTGTTGCCCGTTTACATTTTGAACGCTAATTTTTGGGTACGCGATTTAACTTAACGGTTTACAATTTTATGCAAACACGTACATTAATAAAAAGAAAATAGTACATTTATTGGACGTCGTCAAAAACTTGAAACACTCAGGGTGTTATAGTCATCAAAGCAAGCACAATCTAAAATGTCTAGATTATCCTAAATCTATAAAAAAAACATGAGATGTGCACCATACATATTTTCTTCAATGACCTCATTTTAAAAATTATCTTTCCTAACTTTTGAAGATGCACGTCTGACGAACGATCATGAGTAGGTAATTAATGACATCAAATAACGTCACTTTTATAGCATCATTTATCCCATGTAATTAACCCATTTTGTATAATTATTGCAAAGAATTGTTACTTAATCGTTTATATTTGAGAATTGCAGTAATTATGGCGTACTTGGTGAAGATTAGCTAAAAGGCACGCATTTTGGAGCATAAATGAAGAGTTCGAGAAAGTCTACTGATCTGACAGCCAATACGCCGTATTATTCTAGACCTATACGACGTATCCAAGACTTTGACGAAAAAGACCATTGCTTGACTTTGAAGAATACGCTGCATCCACATCAATGATACACCGTATATAATACTTTGGCCAAAGAAAAAGAACCAACTAGTTTAACATCAATATGCCGTATCCATCAAGAAAGATACGGCGTATCCGTTCCTACACTTCACAAATAACCACAAAGGATTGAAGACCTATACGCCGTATCCAGGAGCCTCTATATGCCATATCCAAGGTTTATTAAACACTAGAAGATTCTAAAATATATCAAACGTGGTCCTTACTCCAAGAAATCCCCAATACGTCGTATCCCACATCGCCTGATATGGCGTATCGATCAATTTCCAAACTCTATAAATAGAAGACCCTAAACTCAGTTTTAGGTATGCAAGTGAAACCCTAAACTACCAAGTCAACCAAGAGACGAATAAAGGTGTATGTAATGGGTCAGAAAAAGAGCCTAAAGATACATATGGTTAATATCTGTAATCTTTGTGCAACCAAATACGCGTTCGGTTAAGGTTTCTTTTCTTTAATCATTCATATATGAAACAGTGTGTATTTTTACAATGACTATCGGTTGATACCTTTAGGTATCAACCATGTTTATGAAGGTTTAATGTTTGGTTTATTCATTTTGATTGCTTAATTTATCATTGATTATTGATTATCTTTATCAATTTATACTTGTTTACGTGCTTTAATATGCGACCTATCATTCAACTGGGTCTAGTCCTACATATTTAATGCGTTGCAACTTCAGTGTTGTTTGGGCGTAGGCTAAGAGTCTGGGATAGCTCTCCATATTGTAATTTATATATCTAGAATCATAGGATCACAAATATTGACCTATCCTTGCCTTTAGTTTAGTGAGCTTAGTTGAGCCATAAGGTGACCTTGGTATCAATGAGTACGTTCTTATTCCATTGGTAAGGACTCGGACAGTGGACTACTAGTATAACGAGGCGTAAGCAGGTAAGTGAGTAAGTCTGATAGGCATATGGCCTTAGTACAGAGAAACCATTATTAATCCTCTAAGGTTGGAATATATAATCAACAAATGCTTGCTTTATGCGGATGCGTCTAATTGTGACAGAATTAGCGTGTCTAGGTCTTAGGAAGAAGTACCGCCTAAGTCTAGGAATGATATGCCCTTCGAGATAAGACAATCATTGCACTAATAAACAAACCTGCGTTTTATCGGATTATTCATGGTTGATACGTTTTCCTTACATTAGTTCTTGACCGCTTCTCTATCGTTTGCATATCTTCTGTGTGTGTTATTGCTTTGCTTGTCATCAAAACTATAGGTTAGGATAACTAACCTACGTGCCAGTACTCTTTGCTAAAACCCCCTTTTTATCTTAACTTAGGTTTAACATAAAATTAGATAATTTAGTACTAAATAGATAACTAAATCTACTGATAGAATTAGGTAGTTAACGCTCTCGCTCTTTGGTGTTCGACACCCTACTTAACCATGAAACTCATCTGACAGGGGTATACTGCCCGTTAAAGTGTTGTTTTTAGGTATAGTCGGCATAAAATAAATAGTAAAACTTGATACATAAAATACCTACTCACAACGACACATCAAGTTTTTGGCGCCGCTGCCGAGGTGTGAAGTTGTTTAATTCTTATTTATTAGTGTTTTAGTTTAGTTAAGATTAATTTGCATATTTGTGTGTTTGTTTTGTGTGTTTGATTTTCACATTGTATATTTTGCATATTGTATGTTTGTGTGCATTATTATAGTTCGCTGTAACCTTCTAAGTCGAATACTCAGTATGGCATATTCATTTTCTTGGATACGACGTATAAATTTTTTTAACCAATACAGCGTATTCGACTCTATCATCAATACGGCGTATTCAATTCACTGAATACGGATATTAGATATTTTACTGTTTTCTTTCTAGCAATTTATAAGGTTTAAATGACGGACTCCCAACATTACTATGGAGTAGTATATCTGTTACGGATACTGTACGTCTTGACGATCTACGGACCTCTCGCTCATGTTGGTAAGATACTGTAACCCCTAAAACCAATACACCAAAATCACTTCCCCTCTCCCTCGCCATGACCCCACAATAACCCTCTACCCAACCTGAGAAGTCTCAGCCATACTTTATCTACCCGAGATCAACAAGTCACTGACCCATTACACCTCCCCGGCCGAACGCGCACAAACCGCGCCGTAAGTAGTGGTAATCTGACTCTAGAGCAACGATGAGCCAACGAACCTTGCACATTGTGTCTCTGTAGATTTGTTTGTGCACTTTGCCGACTGAAAGTGAGTTGTTGTACACAGACTCATCACCCGCTGGCTATGTAATCGCTACAACACCTCGAAATTGACAGCATAACCCCACCCCACGCGTCAGTCTCAGTACCCATGATTAGATCAAAGTTGACTAGAACTTCGCTCTGTGGCACCCGTCAGTCTCTCCCCCTATATCACGCGTCTCTGATGAACATCCTCATCGATCATCGGAAGCTTTAACGATAATTTTTGACACAAAAATCCGCATTTTTTTTAACAACAATGTTATGTGCTCTCTCGCCTTGTAAATTATTTGAAAACGGATTCGGAAAATGATATATGAAAATCTAGTCCACAATATGCAAGACATATCGAATGAGTATTACCTACATAGATAAAGTCACTGAGCATCGATATGAGTCTACGCTTGTTATCTAAGAATGGTTTTAGCGCACCTTCTTCGCTCCTCAGCGCCTATCGCAGCGCTATAACCCAACCGCGCTCACTGTCTCACAAGCACCCCACCCCCCATTCCGTCTCTCCTACACACAATGCATGCGTCATCTCACCGTCCCCTACCAATCTAGATGAGCTCATTCACTTGGTCCGCAAACCCCTCTCCACTGCTCTCACACGCTCCCATCATACATTATCTCACACGATGTACTGCCTAATTGAAGATGGAAACATCATTGTCTGAATGTCGATGAAGCGCCCGAACAAAAAGTTTAAACTTTATGCGCATAAAGGTAGAAGACACAAATGTAATTTATCCCAATGATTCAAAATTTAATAAGGACAATGATGATGATAAAGTCGATATTGAACACTCTTCGAGGGATTTATCTGTCAAACCGTTACCTGATGTAATAAATACCGATGTTAGTGCCTATGCACATGGGTCAAATAAGCTTTTGGAAACAAGTCATGATACATCTAATAAATTTTTCAAAACTGAAACTTTTATCAAGGGACTAAATTTTAATATCATGATTTGGAATCATCTTAACAAAGGGATGTCATTCATTTTCCTAATCAAGAATTTATATGTGCCATTTGGCATCCTGTTCGACCACAAATTGTTTTATAAGGATGGGATTAAATTAGGGTAAGTCTAACTTAAAGACTTTTGTGTAAACAAAAGTGCTTGCCCGGAGACAACTCGGAATGTATTTTCAATTTTATTATCGAGTCTGTCTTCCCAAACTGTCTATATGGCGTATCCAAACCCCATGGATACGGCGTATTGACCTTCTGGACGTTATCCACTCTTTATTTTTAGCATAGTCTATACGACGTATTCGTTAAACGAATACAGCGTATTCTATACAAGATCTGATACAAGAATCAATACGGCGTATCCTGGGGTATGGATACAGCGTATCAACTTCCTATACAGTTTTAGGTATTTATTTCGAGTCTAACCAAACGAATACACGGAGATAGAATTGCATTCGTTTTCTGAGAATTTACACAGGACCTCGTAAAAGAAAAATCGACTAATGATTGGTGGAGAATTTATAAATCTAGAGATCTTGAAGTGTTGGAGTCTTGAAACTTTAAGGCGGCTGTTCAACACACAATCTTGCTCATAAACGCAAATTAGAGAATCTACCGAGCAAATATCAGGGGAGTTTCTCATTCTAATTCTTTTTAATTCATGTATTTAATGTTTTATATATACAACGAGGACGTTGTATAATTCAATAAGTTGGCTTTTTTTTTCGGTAGAGTGGGAGGGGGATCGGGGCGTTTTGGGTCGGGGGGAGGAGATGTCGATGTATCTAGGGATTGGTGTGAGAGGTGTTCGAGAAGTGATGATGATGGGTGTTGGAGGGAGATGGGGGGGGCAGTTCGGCGTTGTGAGGGGAGGATGAGATGGTCGTTAGATGGGTGCGCGAGTTCGAAAAGGTTATGCGATGGGGATGGATGAGATGATGATGGATTCTGGAGATCGTGAGGGGGGGGATTAGGGTTGAGGGAGAGACGACTGTGGAGTTGAAGGATTGGGGGCGCCAGATGTGGGGGAGTGAAGGTGGCGATTAGGTGGGGGATGCGGGGGGTACGAGGGAGATCGAGGCCGAGCAGGCTGGACGAGACTGATGTGAGCGAGGGCGCTGTTGGTCTGAGGATTGAGTCGGACGGGAGGATCCGGGATTGAGGGCTTCGGGTAGGCTTGGGGTGGCGTGTTGAGGAGATGGTACCGTGGAGTGATGGAACGGGAGGGTTTTTGATGAGTGTGGGAGAGAACCGATGAGATGACGATTGCGGGAGAGATGATCGAGGACGATTGGTTGCTGAGCGGATAAAGACAGATGATCGATTGAACACACCCACCCACACACTACACATGGTGGGGCGATGATTCGTGAGGGAATGGTGACGCTCGATGGAGGATGGGAAGATGGAGGGACGGACTGATGGAGTGCCGAGGTGAGGTTGGACGGGGTCGATCGGGAGCGGGGTGGAAGAGGCGTGGCAGGGATGAGGAGATGGGGGCTCACGATGATGACGTGAGAGGCGGAGGGGTTGCCGGGGGATAGCACTGAAGATGCGTTCGTTGGTATGAGACTGGAAGAAGCGATGATGCGGCGTGAGGTGGGGGAAGGGATGCCGAGGGCGTTGATGGACCCCCTCCCGCTGCCAGGCCGCGCCGTCCCCCTGGGCCCCCCCCCTGACGCTCGCGCGAGATTGGGGTGGGATCGGCTGTATAAGCGTTGAACCGGATGGAATTGAGGATCGAGGAGAGATGGGGAGAAGTGATCTGGTTCGGGGAGGGGGGGGACTGGGGCGAATGAAGGAGAAGAGAGGAGGGGACGGATGGGACCGGGGATCGGGCGTGGGAGTGACCTCCCCGCCCCCCTGATGGGATGGGGATGGAATGGTGGATGGACGTGATCCCCCCCCCCCCCCCGGAATGAGGTGATGGGGACAGGTATGACTGAGATGTGGAGTGGGGGATGAGGAGAGGATTAGTACGGGAGAACCCCCCCCCACAAGAGTCTGGGACCCGATGTACGATGGAGAGTAGTGGAGGGAGGTGGAGACGAGGGGAGATGAGTATGGAGGAGACTGGATGGGAGGATATTTATGAGGAATCATGAGGGACGCGTGGATTGGTTGGATGAGAGAGGAGAGAGATGACCCGGAGTGATGGACTGGAGGAGATGGATGTCGAAGGGTGGGCGATGGAAGCGATAGACTCGAAGATGTGAGGAGTGGATGGGGGAGAGTCGATGAGGGGTTGAGATGGACATGGATGCGGAAGGACCGTGAGAGAGTGAGGTCAGATCGGAAGCGATGATCTGGTTGAGATGCGGAGGGACGGGATGCGAATATGAACTATGAATGATGGGAATGGATTTGTTGAGTGAGGAGGGGCGAGATGAACCAGATGGGATGGGGAGAGACGGCGATGGGAAGTGGAGAGGGAGCGAGATGGATGAGAGAGAAGGACAGGAGTGTGGGATGGTACGGGTGGGAGATATGGATGGTGATGAGTACGATGGGCCCGGGATGGATGGAGTCGGATGCGGGAGAGGGAGGAGGGGGAGGGATGAGCTAGGCGTGACGATAGGTAGGGAGAGCGAAGTAGTCGATGGAATTTGATGGAATGGATGGATGATATGGGATGGTAGAAGTGTTGATGGAATTGCGATGATGGAGAGGAATTGATAGGAAGTGGAGATGATGAGTGAATAGGATGCATTTGATGGCGATGTGGAGAGATTTTGGATGGAGAGATGATGTATGGGATGGGGCGATGGAATTATTTTTGTGAGAGTATATTGATGATGGTGATGATGGGGGCGATGATGATTGGGAAAATAGGAGTTTGGGGGAATGAGAGGAGAGGGATGGAACGGGAGGATGGAGATATTGCGGTTCGGATTAGTGCGTTCGGGGTGTAGGGAAGGGGGTGGTGCGAGAGACGCGCGCTGTTTGGGATGGATGGAGATGATAGAATTGGGACATGATGGGATTAATTTGTTTTGAACAATAGAATGATTCATTGTGGAATGAGATGTGGGATGAGATTGGGTAGATGGATACAAGATGGGAATTATTTTTATAAATTATAATTTATATTTAAAAAATTTAAAACTTGATGTGTACAAGCTTGTCTCATCTCGAGTTTGCGTTCCACAATAAAATAAATGCTTAATTATGCTTTCAAAATTTAATTTTTTTGTGACTTGAATGTTGATTTCGGATATGGGGAGAAATTACTTGTTACATAACCCGCACACTTAACCCTTGTTATTATATTGTGAGGAATTATTGCCTCCTTTTCGTTCAAAATGTTTACCCAAATTCCACCCAAAAAATATGATGTTGTGCCGGTGATGTGATGTTTAAAGACTTTAGAAACTTGGCTTGGTCATATCTATTCGAGACCACAATAATGAGTATTATGGATTTAATTGGATGTCAAAGTGTAAGTAGAGTAATAAGAGTAACCATAATAATGAGTATTATGGATTTAATTGGAGTAACTTGTTTAAATTGGTAAATTTTAGGATTACACCCAAATCCCCTTTACATGTTGCTTATTAACTAACTACACCGGTTAGTTAACCTCCCGTTTAAACCCTTTTCCAGTTTCATCTTTAGAGTGATGATCCACTAGAAAAACCTGTAGAGCCAATCATTTAGGAATTACACCAACTATTTGTTTCGTTACACTCTAACACCTTAACCTACCCTGTTAGATTTAGTTTTAATTTACAGTTGCTAGTTGCTTAAAGTGTAAAGTTTTATTTCCCGAGTCTTGTGTCATTTTCTATCATTGGTGCGGTTGGAAATTTGCACATTGCAAATGGGAATGTATATTGGTAGTCAAAACTCATGTGATTTTACTACCGTCACAATTAATGGTGAATCCGAAGAACGAATAACTAACGAAGGAATTATCCAGAATTATTATGATCGTGAAGATAGTGAAACTACACCGAGATTTGAAGTTTAGTTAGCAAAAAAAATCAAAAAAATGAGAAAAATACAAAAAGAGAAAGAATGTTTGAAGATAATCGTTTCACAACTAGCAAAGGAATTACATGAAGGATCGATTATTCGTTGATACGCAACTAAAAAAATCAACGATGTAGAGTATTGTACAAAGTGGAAGATATCGCCATTTGACTTGTAGACTATGTAAAGTTTTGGGATGATTGGGAAGTTGACCATTACGGGAACGCCAACTTAGGTTGTTGTTTTTTATCAATGATCAAGACGTTGTAAATAGTTTTGTCTTAATCATGGTAATGGTCGGTAAAAAGTGTCTAGCAACTTGTATTTTAGTCTTAATATATTTGTTTCTTGATTTTTATTTAACAACAATTTACT
>BQNB010100960.1:0-17852 GCA_026074375.1 Tanacetum coccineum | reverse complement strand
ATCACCGAAAGCTTCAACTTAATGAACTTAATGAACTTCGTGATCAAGCTTACGAGAATTCTTTGATTTATAAAGAGAGAACGAAGAAGCTTCACGACTCAAAGATCAAAAACCGCATTTTCAATGTTGGTGATCGAGTTTTACTCTTCAACTCTCGTCTAAAGATATTCTCAGGAAAACTTAAAACTCGTTGGTCAGGACCTTTCACCATCACCAAAGTTTTTCCATACGGAACAATTGAGTTATCTCAACCCGATGGTCCAAACTTTAAGGTGAATGGTCATCGTGTGAAGCATTACTTCGGAGGGGACTTACCACCCAAGGTAGTCCAGGATCTCCACACTTTCTCCAAGGACGAATGAATTCGGGGATCGAGTCAAGCTATGTGACTCGGTTACCAAAAACAAAGCGCTTCGTGGGAGGCACCCCATGCTTATCCTTCTATCTTCTTTCTTAATTCTATTGTGATGTGAGGAGGCTTGTACTCTTCCGATTCTTGTTGTTTGTACTTGTGATTATTTGCAGGATTGACCCAATATTTTCTGAAGATTCTCGTGTTCGGTGTTTTGTCCCGGTTCACTCGAGCTTCCTAGCCTTTGCTTGCCATTAGTTTGGGGAAATCCGATATCCTAAAGATTATTATCGACTAACATCTATCTTTTAGCACACTTAATAAACGGCTAAAGATTTTTGTGATACTTTCTTCATGTTTGGGTTATGCATTAGACTTTTTGGTTCTAGTATGGGGTTTTTAAGCCTTAGATTAGGAAACATTGAGGACAATGTTTAATTTTAGTATGGGGTAGTATATCTTCGATATGATCTTACCTACTTTTGCCCGTTGTTCTCACGTACCCCGTTTTCCCACAAAAATTTTAAATTTTTAAGTCTTAATATTTAGTTTATTGTTCATATAAAAAAATAAAAAAATAAATAGTTGACACGAATGTAGGTTTTCCGTTGGTGAGAATGAAAAGTAAATTTTGACCCGACCGGTTTTATATCTTAGCTTTTCTCCTTAACTTTTAATAGATTGTCTTTGCTAATCTTTTATACAAGGAGCTATAAAACGCAAGTCTAGCTTGAAAAAGTCAAGACTTTGCAAGTTCCCATAATTGATTTTAAATATGCGAAGATCGATTTATTAGAGTTGAGATTGTTGCCAGTCTATGTGACTTGTTAAAGTGCCGATCTTAATTCGTTAGGCTAAGTATTCACGAGTTTCTTTCTTAGAAATTTTAAATTGTGAAGAACAAGAGATGATAGAGTAGAGTATAAGTTTTGATGCTAAACATAGAATAGTTGGATTTCTTTAAGGCTCATAAGTGTTAATTGTGGCTTTTTCTCCCATTAGCTTGTTTCACCTTTATATATTATTGTTTAATAAATAGAGTTGTGCGGTTTTTTGGTTAATAATTAGTTAATAGAAGTTTTCTTTAGTTCCTTTATGATTAAGATGAGTACACATCAGGAATACTTAATTTGGCATACTATATGTATCACAATAATAAATATTTTGCTTATCCCTTAAAGAGCCTTAGGGTATATGGGGTAAGTAGAATCTAATAAGTGAAATTATAGCCTTATTCATTCCTTAAAGAGCCTAAGGGTATATGGAATGGATATTGTTGCTTAATTTTTGTCTTGTTTGTACCTTAAAGAGCCTTAGGGTATATGACATGAATGGTACCTTGCTTAAGTAACCTAATAAAAGCCAAATTTTGGTCGCCTCGATGTGGACTTTAATCTTGATGACATTTGATCTTTTGAAAAGGGCTAGGAACTAATTATTGCGTTTTTAACCGTTACGCTTTATTTTTGGAATTAATAAGTATCGAAATAAAGTCTTAAAGAGCCTTCGGGTATATTACTTAAATAAAATCTTAAGATACAAAATTAGGAAATAAGGGAGGAAAAGTAAGTACAGAATTAGTATTTATGAGTAGTATTAGTATCATAAGTTGTAATTGACAATGATCTTGTTTTTATGCTTAGTATAGAAAGTGAAAGTTGGGGACGATGAAATTATTTTGCTTGTTCCATGATCCTATGTATTATCGAAAAAAAATAGTAAAAAAAAAAAATAATGTTATGAAGTGTGAAGTATGGAAAGTTATGAAAAAGTATAAAAAATAAAAAAATGTTGAAAATGGAAAAACAGGGCGTTTCTTAACTATTGATTTCTTAAATCCTTTTAGATGAGCACTTTGCTACTTTTCAAGGTGATTAGTTTGAGGGGATTGGAATTTTTAGTTTTAAGCGCGTATTTATTACATTGCGTGAGGACACGACAATACTTTAGTATGGGGGAATTTAGAATTTGTGTAGACCTAAATGTCGTCGTTAAACATGATGACAACTTGCCTATATACGGTGGTATTCGCTATTTTATACATATCTTTTACCATGAAAAACAAACCCAAAAGACCAAAAATATAATGAAAAATGCATATATATGTTTGTTTTTGTGTTTGTGTATGTGCAGGTACCAGATATCAAGAAAAGGACGAAAATAATGACAAATCCGGACAGAGCCGAGCACGGGATCGGAAAGAGTATGAGAAAACGAGTTCAACGGTGCCTTCAATGTTTATCGGGCCAACCCATATAATATTTAGCCCATTATTACTCAAAACTCCAACACCGGCCCACCATTACATAGTATTGGCCAATTTGAAGTTTCTAACGAATGGAAATATATAAAAGAGAATGTTGTCATGTGAGGTTTAATAAATTCCAAGAGGTTCACGTGCATTTCCATTTTTATTTTTTCACCCAATCATAAGAAGCCACATGTATGGAATAATCTCTAAATATATTCATATCTCAACTGTGTAAATGAAAGAGGGCAAAGGAGATCAATGGACGTGAGTGATAGCTTCATGCGTAGATACAAAGCTTTCATGAGGGACACGTGGAGAAAGTTAACCGGCTGGATCATTTTATTACTAAGCTGCGATCCGTGTGACATGAAAAGGGGCTTAATGATTGGATAATAATCACCTAATTCAAAGTTACAACATCACCCCTTCTCACCCATATAAATTGTAACCACTCCCCTCATTTTTCCCCATCTAGTTAGTTAGTTAGTTTTATTTTTTTAGTGTAGTTTTTATATTTTTTAGCTTATTTCATAAATGTAATTGCTTATTTCCATTTTTATGCTTATTGTACTCAACTCTTGTCTCAAGCTTTTTAATATAATGTAATAGATTTGGCTTAAAGTTGATTATAAATCTTGGTTTGCTTATTTGGTGCTTATTGGTTCATTTATTTTTGTTTCATGAGAGCTTATTCTATAAGCTAAGATTTCGTAGCTTAAATTGTTAGATTAAATCTTTGTGAGTTATTTGGTTTATCTCGTTCTTATATGGCATTCGTTGTTGAAAACTAATTTTGAGCTTATACGATTCTTGAGGTTTAATAATTTTAGTTTAAGCTTTTTATTGTAGTGATAACATGACTTATTTTTTGTGCTAAAAATTATTAGTGTGTGCTTATTCGCTCAAACTTAATAGTATGGCTTATCAAAATTTGCTAATTTTGTGAGAAGTAATTCTTTTCGAAAACAACTGTAATTTTTGTTTTGAAAAATTAATATTGGGCATGCACCTTTAATAAATTGGGCCACGCTAGTTGGATCTTGTTTTTAAATCATTGAGCCTAATTTCTCATCTAGTTCTGATTTGCAATTATCTTTGAATTTTTAATTGGTTAGTGTATGACATTTGGGTCTTAATCCTTGACCTGCGATTAGTAGTTTGGGCTTGCATATGTATATTTGTTTTAGCTGCGTGACTGTTATAGTGAGCAAATGCATGTGTTTAATTGTTTTATGTTAACAATTTTTAATTACATTTTGTTTTGTGTTTTGATTTGGTACCAGTTAACAATTTTTAATTACATTTTGTTTTGTGTTTTGTTTTGATTTAAAAAATATTTAGTCATAAGTATTGTCTTTTCGATTTACATTCCGTCATTTATTTTTTTATTTCAATTTAATTTCTTGTCATTTATTTTTTAAGCATTTCATTTAACTTGTCATTTTAATTCGTTAAATCTAAGCCCGCACTTAATGAACCTTTCACGTCACTTAGCAAGCATTTTAGTCATTTATATTTTTAGATCATATTTAGTATAATCTTGTAGTTTAAAATCTTAGAATTAATATTAGTTTAATTTTTAGTATAAAAATAGTTTAGAAACCAAAACTAAAAATCTAAAATGACATTCAAGCTCGATTTACAACTTGAACGTAGATTTCCATTCACCTCTCGTCAAGGAAACGACCTTGAAGGTTTTTGAGATATCGCTTTGGTTAAAAGTGAATTTTAGAACCCGATGGAAAATACTTACTATACTATTATTGATTATCTTCTTTATTAGTACGTTTTTATATATTATATTTTATACGTATTGATTTGGATGGATCAAACATAGAGCCCCGAATACTTGTAGAAAGGAGATATCAGGTTTTTTGCCGTTAATGAGCTCGTATGGTGTTTTGTTAAATCGACGGTGAATGATGGAGTGGTTTTGAGTGTAGCACGCAGTAGCAATCGCTTCAGCCCATAAGAATAACGGTGCACGCGAGAAAATCAACATTTTTCTAGCAGCCTCTGCTAACGTCCGATTTCTTCGTTCCACCACTCCATTTTGTTGAGGTGTTATTACAAAAGACGCTTGGTTAGAGATGCCAACACTATCAAAGTATTCTTTAAGGATTTGATTTTTGAATTCTGTGCAGTTGGAACTTTCATGTGCTTTAATGTTTATCCAAACATTAATGAAAGCCCGATTGAGATTTTCTTTTCCATTTGCTTCCCCATGGACAACTTAATTCGGGGTCGAGTCAAGTTCGTGACTCGGTTAACAAAAACATGCATTTCTATCTTCTTATCTATTTTCTAACAACTAATGAGAGGGGGCTTGCCTTTCCTTTCTCGTGTTTTGTGTTTTGTTGGTTTGTGTTGTTTTGTCCAGGATTACCCGGATTTTAAAGACTCTCGTACTCTTGGTTTTGTCCATTTATTCGAGCTTCATATCCTCCGCTTCATTTAGGGAATCCCATATCCTAATCTTATCGATTAACCCTTAATACTTGAATTATGCTTTAAAATTAGTATGGGGGTATTAATATCACATTGAGGATAATGTGTAGTTTTAGTATGGGGGGGGGGGGAATCTATCGATTTGATTTTACCTGTGCCCGTTGTTCTCGCGTAACCCGTTTTTCCACCAAAAAATATGTGATTTATATGAAAAATAGGAAAAATTAAATATAAAAAATCCAAAAATATTTTTCTTCTTATTTTATTTATTATTTTTCATTTTTCCTTTTCCTTTATAAAAAACCCAAAAATATTTTCCTTTTATCTTTAAAAAAAAAATCCAAAAATATTTTTCTTTCTTAATCAACCTGAAGTTTTACAAGAATTGCTTCTTAAGCTTATAAACGATTTGCAAATTCTTAAAGGAATTCAACAAGAGAAGAAGAAGCCGACAGCTCAAAGTTCTATTCCATATTGGAATTCTTCTATGATTGACGATGAAGAAGCTAGAGACAACTTTTTGAAGGACGTGTGCACCTTCTTAAGGAAGTTTAGTCGTATACCTGTTTGGAGGTTTGGGTAAGACACCAAAGGTTATATTGATAGCTTGGGAAAGTTTTGGCAAAATTAAAGATGCTTTGATGGATAAGCAATATCGACAAGAGGATATTCAAGAATTGATGAGTAAACTCCTTAAAGATGTGCGAAATATCAGTGAAGAGTTTTCAGAATATATTAATTGTCCAAGCTGGAATCGTCCTCTTTTCTTCGACTATGACGATGATGATTACACTATTATATATAGCAAGTCTAAAGCGATCACACCCGATGAACCAATCGAGGAGCCCGATAACTCTCTAAGTATGGGGGACGAGCATCTTGACACTATTTCTAGTGTTGAGATCCTTGTCCCAATCCCAAGTGAGCTTGAGGGTATTTCCGACGATACGTGTGATGTGCCCGTTTGTGATGATTCTTCTACTTTTGATGCTTTGAACGATAATTCTGAGATTTTATCCAATTCCAACAATGATTGGATACTTTGAGTGATGACGATGATTTTGAGGATGTCGAGTACGTTAGCTTAGAGGAGGTGAATGATGATCATGATGAGAAAGAGTTTGACTTAGAAGATATTCTTCAAATCCAAGACGTTATTCTTCGAGAGAAATTATTAAAAGTCCATCGTCTTATTTCTAAAATCGAATCTTTAAAAGTTAACTCTACTCCGGATCGTGTGCTCGAGTCTCCTTCTTCATTTCCTATCTCCGTCTCGGATAGTGATTCGTTCTTAGAGGAAGGGGGGGGGGTGTGGTGGGGTGTGTCCTGATACTTCATCTTTCTGTGTTTTTATTTGGATAATTTCTGTTTACTCCGATTGTTCGATGTGTCTTTTTAGCGATTCTTACGGATGAGACTGGAGAAGTGACAGTACCACTACTCATGTTAATTACTCTCTTCCCGAGTATGAGTCATTTCATTTTGATAATTCGTCATTTTCTTCGGTGCCTGTCCTCCCGGAGAGTTACTCACTCATGTATGTTGAGATTTGCTTAAATTTTGAGTCTGATACTCCCGTGATTGATAATTTTGAAAAGCTTAATGAAGACCAAAGGGGAAGTAAGAATGTTTTATTCCAAAATGTTCGTTGAAGTGTTTGACGGATGTTCCGTTACACTTTTTTGTTATGTCTGACTGTTGTTTACTTCCCTCTATTGTTTTTTTCCTCACATTACCCTGATGAGTTTTCTCCTTTATCTTCCGCCCCTCCACCAGGGAAGAAAGTTACGATCTTTGACCCCGGACATCTCCACTTAGAGCCGGTGGCATCTCATCGGGATGGAAAAACTTTCATGTGCTTTAATGTTTATCCAATACATTAAAAATAAAAAGCCCCCCCGTATTGATTCTAAGATTTTCTTTTCATTTGCTCCCCCATGGAAACTTTAATTCTGCGGTAGATTCAAGCCCGTGAGCTCGGTATAACAAAAAACAAGCATTTCTACTCTTACTTATCTATTTCTAACAACTAATGAGAGGGGGCCTTGCCCATTCCATTCTCGTGTTTCTATGTCTCTATGGGTGTGTGTTGTTTTGTCCAGGGATTACTCGGATTTTTAGATCTGTGCTCTTGGTTTTGTCCATTTATTCGAGCTTCATAGCCTCGGCTCTTCATTTTAGGGAATCCAATATCCTAATCCTTACTCGATTAACATCTAATACTTGAATTATGCTTTAAAATTAGTATGGGGGTATTATATTATCAGATGATTGAGGACATATGTGTGTCTTTAGTGATGGGGAGATTTTATTTCGATTGGATCCTTACATGCTCAGCCGTTTTCTGTTGTTCTCACGTAACCCGTTTTTCCACCAAAAATATGTGATTTATATGAAAAATATATGTGATTTATATGAAAAATAGCAAAAAATTTAAATTTTTATGCATAATAAAAAAAAGTGAAAAATGTTGTAAAAATAATAATTAATGTAATATAATTAATGTAATAATGTGTTTGTGTCACAAATTTTAGAAGTTGTGAGACAGAGTACTAAATTTTGACCCGATAGGTTTTAAACTCGTATGCTTTTTCGTCTTAACATTTAACGATGATAGTTTTGTGGCTAGTCATCAAGTAGACTTTAAACATGCTATCTGATTTTGTTTATTAACGTAGAAATGAAGGAACTTTGCTAATCTCATTTTAGATTGTAAATATGCCCGAGGAGGAGTTGGTATTTCTTATGGTAAGCATAGCAAATCTCTTTCTTTAGAGATTTTAAATTGCAAAGAACAGAAACATGATAGTGTTATTTATAAGTCATGACATTAAACGTAGAGTAGTTGGTTCTCTTTCAAGATCATATGTATTAATTGTGGCTTTTTCTCCCATTAGCTTGTTTTACACTTTATATATAATTGTTTAATAAATAGAGTTGTGCGGTTTTTTTGGTTTAATAATCTAGTTAATAGAAGTTTTCTTTTAGTTCCTTTGTGATTCGGATGCAGTACCATCAGGAGGGAATACTTAATTTGGCATACTATATGTATCACATTAATAAATATTTTGCTTATTCCTTAAAGAGCCTTAGGGGTATATGGGAGATAAGAGAATTAATAAGTGAAATTATAGCCTTATTCATTCCTTAAAGAGCCTTAGGGTATATGAAATAGATATTGTTGCTTAATTTTTTGCTTTAGTCGTTCCTTAAAGAGCCTTAGGGTATATGGAATGATTGAAGTTGTCTTGTTTGTACCTTAAAGAGCCTTAGGGTATATGGTGCAAATAAGATTGGTTCATTTATGTCTTAAAGAGCCTTAGGGTATATGACATGAATGGTACCTTGCTTAAGTAACCTAATAAAAGCCAAATATTGGTCGCCTCGATGTGGACTTTAATCTTGATGACATTTGATCTTTTGAAAAGGGCTATGAGCTAATTATTGCCGTTTATTAACCGTCCCCAATTTTTTTTGGAAATAAAGAAGTATCGAATAAAAGTCTTATAAAGAGCCTCTCGGGTATATTACTTAAATAAAATCTTAAGATACAAAATTAGGAAATAAGGGAGGAAAAGTAAGTACACAATTAGTATTTATGAGTAGTATTAGTATCATAACTTGTAATTGACAATGATCTTGTTTTTATGCTTAGTATAGAAAGTGAAAGTTGGGGACGATGAAATTATTTTGCTTGTTCCATGATCCTATGTATTATCGGAAAAAAATAGTAAAAAAAAAATAAAAAAAATAATGTTATGAAGTGTGAAGTATGGAAAGTTATGAAAAAGTATAAAAAATAAAAAAATGTTGAAAATGGAAAAACAGGGCTTTTCTTAACTATTGATTTCTTAAATCCTTTTAGATGAGCACTTTGCTACTTTCAGGGTGATTAGTTTGAGGGATTGGATATTTTTAGTTTTAAGCGCGTATTTATTACTATTGGTTAGAGGACACGGCAACACTTTTAGTATGGGAGATGTTCGGAATTCGCTTATTTTATACATATCTTTTTACCTTGAAAAAACGACCCCAAAAGACCTAGAACATAATAAAAATTGCAAATGTATGTTGTTTTCCTGTTTATGTATGTGCAGGAATCGGATATCAAGAAAAGGGGAGAAATAATGACAAAAAATTCCTGCGACGTTCATGAACCGTGTGCCTGGGAATCATGGTAATAGTGTACGCGGAGAATCTGAATTTTTGTCTAACGGTGCTTCTTCAATTGTTTGTATTGGGCCAGCCGCTGTGAACACTATTTATTATGGGTTCGGGTTCTCAGCCCTCAGTTAATATTTAGCCTTCAGTTTGTTTATCTCGCAAATCACTTTTTTTTTCACCGCCCATCCTTTACATAGTAGTGTTGGCCTAATTTAAGAGTTTTCGTAACAAATGGAACATATATAAAAGAGAATGTTGTCACGTAAGGTTTAATAAATTCCAAGGGGTTCACGTACTTTCCATTATCTTTTTTTCACCCAATCATAAGAAGCCACATGTATGGAATATCTCAAAATATTTATATCTCAACTGTGTAAATGAAAGGAGGCATAAGGAGGGTATTTCAACGGACGTGAGATGGATGACGTTTGGACAATTGAAGTCATATTTCTCTGAGGTACACGTTGGCATAATCATTTCGATACGTGATATGTTGATTCAGAGACTTTTTGTTTGCTACCTCGTATGGATCGTGTTGTGACATTTGATAAATGTTTGTGAGGGAGATGTTTGCTCTACGCGGAATACACAATGATTGGGTCCAATAATTACTAAGACATCACCCTTTTCAGTCTGTATTGTTAAATTTTTTCTACCTCCTACCCACTCCTCTCATTTTTCCCCATCTAGTTAGTTAGTTAGTTTTATATTTTTTTAGTGTAGTTTTTATATTTTTTAGCTTATTTCATAAATGTAATTGCTTATTTCCATTTTTATGCTTATTGTACTCAACTCTTGTCTCGAGCTTTTTAATATAATGTAATAGATTTGGCTTAAAGTTGATTATAAATCTTGGTTTGCTTATTTGGAGCTTATTGGTTCATTTATTTTTGTTTCATGAGAGCTTATTCTATAAGCTAAGATTCCGTAGCTTAAATTGTTAGATTAAATCTTTGTGAGTTATTTGGTTTATCTCGTTCTTATATGGCATTCGTTGTTGAAAACTAATTTTGAGCTTATACGATTCTTGAGGTTTAATAATTTTAGTTTATGCTTTAATTTGTAGTGATAACATGACTTGTTTTTTGTGCTAAAAATTATTAGTGTGTGCTTATTCGCTCAAACTTAATAGTATGGCTTATCAAAATTTGCTAATTTTGTGAGAAGTAATTCTTTTCGAAAACAACTGTAATTTTCCGCATAAATTGGGCCACGCTAGTTAGATCTTGTTTTTGAATCATTGAGCCTAATTTCTCATCTAGTTCTGATTTGCATTTATCTTTGGATTTTTAATTGGTTAGTGTATGACATTTGGGTCTTAATCCTTGACCTGCGATTAGTAGTTTGGGCTTGCATATGTATATTTGTTTTAGATGCGTGACTGTTATAGTGAGCAAATGCATGTGTTTAATTGTTTTATGTTAAAAAATTTTGATTACATTTTGTTTTGTGTTTTGATTTGGTACCGGTCAACTCATGAGGCGAGGAGCTTAAGGGTTTATTTAGCTAGACCAACTTTGATTAGTTGTTTTAGTTAAATAAATCGGGTGGTATTCGTTTAATTGCGGGTCTCCAATTCTGTTCACTTTCTTTTCTTTTTTTAATTAATTAGTGTAGTTTTTATTTTATCAATTTATAATATTGTTTTGATTTTTGCCATGCTTAGTGTAGATTTATTTTTAAATGCTATGTTTAAATTCATTATGAGTAGTACGTAGATTTATTAGTGCTTGTTAAGTGATTAGTGATTTGGAATTTAGGTGCGGGTTTAAAAAGATATAAAAAATATTTAGTCATAAGTATTGTCTTTTCGATTTACATTCCGTCATTTATTTTTTTATTGCAATTTAATTTCTTGTCATTTATTTTTTAAGCATTTCATTTAACTTGTCATTTTAATTCGTTAAATCTAAGCCCGCACTTAATGAACCTTTCACGTCACTTAGCAAGTATTTTAGTCATTTATATTTTTAGATCATATTTAGTATAATCTTGTAGTTTAAAATCTTAGAATTAATATTAGTTTAATTTTTAGTATAAAAATAGTTTAGAAACCAAAACTAAAAATCTAAAATGACATTCAAGCTCGATTTACAACTTGAACGTAAATTTTCATTCACCTCTCGTCGAGGAAACGACCTTGAAGGTTTTTGAGATATCGCTTTGGTTAAAAGTGAATTTTAGAACCCGACGGAAAATACTTACTATACTATTATTGATTATCTTCCCTATTAGTACGTATTTATATATTATATTTTATACGTATTGATTTGGATGGATCAAACATAAAGCCTCGAATACTTGTAGAAAGGAGATATCAGGTTTTTTGCCGTTAATGAGCTCGTATGGTGTTTTGTTAAATCGACGGTGAATGATGGAGTGGTTTTGAGTATAGCACGCAGTAGCAATCGCCTCAGCCCATAAGAATAACAGTGCACGCAAGAAAATCAACATTTTTCTAGCAGCCTCTGCTAACGTCCGATTTCTTCGTTCCACCACTCCATTTTGTTGAGGTGTTATTACAGAAGACGCTTGGTTAGAGATGCCAACATTATCAAAGTATTCTTTAAGGATTTGATTTTTGAATTCTGTGCGGTTGGAACTTTCATGTGCTTTAATGTTTATCCAAACATTAATGAAAGCCCGATTGAGATTTTCTTTTCCATTTGCTTCCCCATGGACAACTTAATTAGGGATCGAGTTAAGTTCGTGACTCGGTTAACAAAAACAAGCATTTCTATCTTCTTATCTATTTTCTAACAACTAATGAGAGGGGGCTTGCCTTTCCTTTCTCGTGTTTCGTGTTTTGTTGGTTTGTGTTGTTTTGTCCAGGATTACCCGGATTTTAAGGACTCTCGTGCTCTTGGTTTTGTCCATTTATTCGATTTTCATATCCTCCGCTTCATTTAGGGAATCCCATATCCTAATCTTATCGATTAACCCTTAATACTTGAATTATGCTTTAAAATTAGTATGGGGGTATTGATATCACATTGAGGATAATGTGTAGTTTTAGTATGGGGGGAATCTATCAATTTGATTATACCTGCAATCGTTGTTCTCACGTAACCAGTTTTTCCACCAAAAATATGTGATTTATGTGAAAATAGCAAAAATTTAAAATTTTTGTGCATTAAAAAGGTGAAAATGTTGAAAAATAAAGTGATGTAATAAGGGTTTTGACACAAATAAAAGTGAGAATGAGAAATAAATTTTTGACCCGATCGATTTTAAACCTTAGCTTTTTCCTTAACTTTTAACGATGATAGTTTGTGCTAGTCTCAAGCAGACTTTAAACATGCTAGACTTGATTTGTTATTAACATAAATGAAGACTTGTGCTAATCTCAAGTAGATTTTAATTTGCCAAGTTGGAATTTATATGGCTAAGCGTTCGCGAGTCTCTTTCTTAGAGATTTTAAATTGCGAAGAACAAGAAATGATAGTGTTATTTATAAGTCATGACATTAAACATAGAGTAGTTGGTTCTCTTTCAAGCTCATATGTGTTAATTGTGGCTTTTTCTCCCATTAGCTTGTTTCACCTTTATATATAATTGTTTAATAAATAGAGTTGTGCGGTTTTTTGGTTAATAATTAGTTAATAGAAGTTTTATTTAGTTCCTTTGTGATTAAGATGAGTACACATAAGGAATACTTAATTTGGCATACTATATGTATCACATTAATAAATATTTTGCTTATTCCTTAAAGAGCCTTAGGGTATATGGGATAAGCAGAATTCAATAATAATCCAAGACTGATAAAAGTTTGCTGCATTTTGCCGTCTCACAACCGATGTTACAGCCTTCTAAAGGTCGAGGAAGTTATCGAGGTCAAAATATGTTTGCTACATCTTGTCAGAGGCGTGGCCGATGTTGTAGCCTCATGTCTTAAAGAGCCTTAGGGTATATGACATGAATGGTGCCTTGCTTAAGTAGCCTAATAAAAGCCAAATTTTGGTTGCCTCGATGTGGACTTTATTCTTGATGACATTTGATCTTTTGAAAAGGGCTAGGATCTAATTATTGCATTTTAACCGTTACGCTTTATTTTTGGAATTAATAAGTATAAAAAACAATCGTAAAGTGCCTTCTCGGTGTATATGACTTTAGAGAAAAATATGGAGATACAAAAAGTAGGATTTGCGGAGGAAAAGTAAATACAGCAATTCATATTTATGAGTAGTGTTAGTGTCATGACTTGTATTTGACAATGATCTTGTTTTTAAGCTTAGTATGGAAAAGTGAAAGTTGGGGACGATGAATTTATTTTGCTTGTTCTATGATCCTAAGTATTAAAAAAAATGAAAAATATAATGTTATGAAGTGATGGAAAGTTATAAAAAAAATAATAGAAAAAAATATTGAAAATGGAAAAACGGGGCATTTCTTAACTTTTGATTCCTTAATTTCTTTAGATGAGCACTTTGCTACTTTTCAAAGTGATTAGTTTGAGGGGATTGGAATTTTTAGTTTAAGCGCGTATTTATTACATTGCGTGAGGACACGGCAATACTTTAGTATGGGGGAATTTGGTATTCGCTATTTTATACATATATTTTACCATGAAAAACGACCACAAAAGACGAAAAACATAATTAAAAATTGCAAATATATGTTGTTTTTATGTTTATGTATGTGCAGGTACGAATATTAAATAAATGGACAAAAATGAAGACAAAACCGAACAAAACTGAGCACGGGATCGGAAAGAGCGCGAGAAATCGAGTCCAACGGTGCCCTCAGATCTTTTTGGGCCAGCCCGTAACCCATTTAATGGGTTGGGCCAGCCCATTATTGCATAAGCCCAAAATAACAACCCACTTATGAATTTATATTGAAAGGAGATGATGTAAGCTTGCATCACAGGCACATGCTTGGAAAATAATTCATAATGCATCACGTGAGTGTCCACTTTCTTCTTATTTGGTGAATCAGATGTGAACGCGTGGCAAGAGTTTATACACTTTCAATTCATTTGAATTCATTTTACAACACAAATTGATCAAAGGGTTCAGCTTCATGCGTAGATACAAAGCTTTCATGAGGGACACGTGGAGAAAGTTAACCGGCTGGATCATTTTTTCAAAACTTGCAGTCCGTGTGAGACTAATTCCCATGCAATGATTGGCCAATTATTTCTCGAATGATGGGGTCTCATTTTACAAATCACCCCTTTTACCCTATTTAAGCACAACCCGCTCCCCTCATAAAAGAGAGTTAGTTTTTTTTTAGTTTAGCTTTCTTTTGTTTAGCTTATTTCAAATTTGTAATAGCTTATTTCTAGTTTAAGTTTAGCTTATTTCAGATCTTAATGTAAGAGCTTTTTTATTTTTTTTATATATTTTTTAGCTTATTATCATTGGATCTTTTAGCTTATTTTGTTAATGAATTAAAGGTTGGTGTTTGAGTGCTTATATCTTTCGGCTTATTTTCTATTTCTTTCAGCTTATTTTGTTTAATAAGTTCCTCCTCAAGGTTATTTTCGGTGCTTATTCAACGAGCTTATTCATTTATAAGTAAGAAATCATATATGCTATTTATTAGTGTATAGGATTTTTGAGCTTATCTCTTTTATAAGTTCGATTAGATAAGTGTAGAAATAATTTTTTTAATTAAGCTTATAAGCGAATTAGGTGATTCTCATTTAGACTTTAGTTTAGATTTTAGCTTATAAAGTGCTTATTTCATCTGTAGGTTATTATTAATTTTAGTGCTTATCGTTACTTGTCGTTATTAGTAGTTATTGCTCGCTTTTTGTTATAGTGGCTTATTTAGGCTTTGTAGCTTATATCTTAGTCTTAAAAATCATCACAATTGCTAGTTAATATTAAATGCTTACGTCCGCTTTGATTTGCTCACCTTTAGGCACGTATTTGATTTGTAAATTAAATTTGACACCTAATTTGGATTAGTACTAGTCAGATGCGTTTGGTTTGCAAAAGTTAATTTGGGTCTTGGTATTTTACTTCTATTGGGCCAAGTGGTTTTAAGTATCACAAATAGCACATATTTGAATTGATATAAACTGTTTAAATCTTAACAGTTTGTTGTTTGCGTTATTTTTTGTTCCGGTCAACACATGAGGCGCGGAGCTTAAGGGTTTATTTAGCTAGATAGAATTTAATTATTTTCTTTAGCTAAATAAATCGGGTGGTATTCGTTTATTTGCGGCTCTTTAATTCGGTCTCATTTTCTATTCTTTTTCAATTAATTAGTGTAGCTTTAGTATAAAATGCTTTGCTTAGCTTATTTTATCATTATGAGTAGTGAGTAGTTTTATTAGTGCTTGTTAAGTGATTTAGTGATTTGGGAATTAAGTGTGGATTTGAAAAAAAAAGGTTTAATTAATAAATAAACTTTGATTATTTAGATTTATAGTTTGAATGTTTCAAATGGCAAAAGCCGGAGAAATAGTCAAACTAGACATCTAGTAATTAATATCTTTTTAAGAGATTTTTGTCAAAATAAACCAACGTTGTGAGGGAATTAATTTGTTAATAAACCTAAATTCACACTATGAACTTTTCACCGTCCTTAGCAAAGCATATTAATCATTCATATTTTTTTTAAGCATATTGTCATTATATGTTTAAGATCAATTTTAGTATAATCTTGTAGTTTTTAAATCTTAGAATTAATATTAGTTTAATTTTTAGTATAAAAATAGTTTAAAACCAAAACCAAAAACTTGAATGACAATCAAGCTCGATTTACAACTTGAACGTAGATTTCCATTCACCTCTCGCCGAGGAAACTTATAAACCGTGTTGTTACTTTTTTATTCTTTCCTTAAGAATTAGATTTTGTAATGATACTTAGCTTACATATACATATAGTGTATGATATATATATATATATATATATATATATATATATATATATATATATATATATATATATAATAATATATATATATATATATATAATATCTATATAATATAATATATATATAGCAAATATATAATATCGAAGTTTTTTGATAACATCAGACATTCACTATAGTAGGAAATGTGTACCCCTTAACTAGGATTACCACAACTGCTGAAGTGCCCCTTAGGAAACCAACTGCTCTAGAAACTGATACACCTAAGCCTGTAGTAACATTGGTTTACTCAAGGAAACCTAGGAAATCTAAAACTAATGTTCTTGTTAGCAAACCTAAGATTATTAAATCTATATCTGCTAACAAAAAGGAACCCAGTAAATCTTGGGGATCCATAGTTTTCGATGTTCCATCTTCCTCTCTTGATGAATGCAGGTCGTCCAAATTGTTCTCTGGTATTTGGACTCTGGCTGCTCCAAGCATATGACTGGAGATCGCTCTCAGCTCACCAATTTCGTCAATAAATTTTTGGGTACAGTCAAATTCAGAAATGATCACGTGGCAAAGATATTGGGATATGGTGATTATCAGATTGGGAATGTTACGATCTCAAGGGTTTACTACGTAGAAGGACTTGGACACAACTTATTCTTCGTTGGGTAATTTTGTGATTTGAACCTTGAAGTTGCTAGGCTAAAATTTAGCCTCCTTGTCCCCTATCCTTCACACGTCCCAACTAGCATCCTAGGAGGGTTCGGGTCTTTCTTTTCGTGTCGTTATCACTTAAAAGCTCGTAAAACTCAACCGTAAAATTTACCCCAAAGTTAATTAGTATTTTTATTCACCTTAAAAATACTTGTTAGGAATTATTGTAAACAGACTTAAGTCTAGTAGTTATAGAGTTAAGTCTGGTAGACATAGTTAAGTCTGCCAGTACTAAGTTAAGTCTGGCAGTACTATAGTTAGTACTGGTCTTATCTAGTTAAGTCTGTTTATGTAACAGGATAGTTATTTTAGAGATATCTTAGGAAAGGATATGCATTATAGAGATATCTTAGGAAAGGATATGCATTATCCTTTCACACGTTTGTAAAGCCAATTAGGGTTTCCTTGGGGTATAAAAGGAACCCTACGGCATAATGTTTTGGAGATAGAACCCTAATAGAAATCAATAACAAATAGTAAACTATTACATTGTGTTCTTCTTAGTACTTGTGTTAAGATTCCACATTAACACATAGTATTGATAGTTATTGTCTATCATATAGTTGATTTGGATTTATCCAAGTTAGCTATTGTCTTACAAAAGGCTAAACAGATCCAAGACTTTAGACCTACAAGTGGTATCTGAGCCTCTAGAGGGACTCTAAGTAAGAAGAATCACAAGATCCACAAACAATCACTTTCAGATCTAGAAAAATGTCTCAACCTGCTAATGATGTTTTCTCTCAACATCTTAGTGATGATGAAGTATCATTCCATAAAGATGAATCAGACAATGGTACTGCATCTAATAAACCAAAACAACAAGAACAACTCATTCCTACAACAACCACAATCTCAAATATCAAACTCCCAATTCTGAAGAATGAGGAGTATGATATATGGGCAATGGAGATGGAGCATTACCTTGAATATATTGACAATGATGTTTGGAAGGTAATTCAGAATGGAAATTCTAAGAAGATAATCTCAACTGGAAAAGATGGTGTTGTTAGAGTACTTCCACCAGCATTGTTTGTTTGCCTGCTTCTTATCTCAGGAGGAACCTAAAAAGATTTCTGAAGCTCTAAAAGATGACAGTTGGGTTG
>BQNB010100959.1:0-24585 GCA_026074375.1 Tanacetum coccineum | reverse complement strand
AAGTCAAACTAGCTCTTGTATTGTAATAGGCTAGTCGGGTTCAACTGGCTTGGATTGTAATCTAATATTGTCCGTGTTTCGGGCTCAAAGCCCAAGTTAAACCAAGCCTGGCCCGTTAGAAAGCCCAAGTGCCAAGCTAGCAAGTCATGGGTATAAATATCCCTTCACCACACTTGGTGAAGGGTGTTGGTTACATTTTTCATTCATTTTGTAACTCACCACTCTAATCTAACATTCCATCTTTGTTTCTCTCTCTAAGTTTTCTTATTATTTTCTAGCATATTGGTAAAGATTATTGTTGTGTAATGGATTAAACTAGTGGGATCTAAACGCAACCAAGAACAATAGTTAACCCAGATTTGATGCTTCAATACATTTGACTTTTAAGCACACAAAAAATGTAACCAGATTGACAGTAACAAACAACAATAACAACCTATTGATTTTTTTTCACAAAGAAAAAAAAACAAAAAATTTGTAAACAGTAACCGAGTGAACAGTACATGAACAGCAAAGTGAACAGTGGATGAACAGTAACTGAGACATGAACAACAAACACATAATACATTACACCCCTGCAGCTCTGATACCAATTGTTACCCATAAAGATTCACATAACAAAAGACATGATCCGGAGGTCGGGGAGGATTGAACAAATGTTTAGCCATATTATTTAGTGAGAGAAAGGAAAGATGTGTGTATTCTAGAGAGAGAAACACACACACCTTATTACAAGTAAAATGAATCCTCACCCCTCCATGGAAGTATGGAGGGGATATATATAGGTCTTGACTCTCTAAACTATCTTAACTAGACATTTTAGGTCCCTGTGAGTCTTACCTATTTATACTAATGTAATTTCGTATTAGCCGACATATTTTAAGGCTAACATTATAATAGATGGATATTACATTGCATCTAATTTAATAGATGGAAAATTACATTGATGAAAATTACGGGTTGTTATACTCGTCTTCAAGAGACGTGACATACTTTAAATCCTCTTTCATTTCTTTGACAAGACTATTTTCAAAACAGTTTAGTTGAAGATTGACTTCTTTAACTAAAGGTTTAAATTCTTCAGACAATCGATTTCTAGCTATCCTTTTGACATTGTCTTCAAAACTCGAAGTAATGGAAACAATCTCTCGAGGAAGGTTTTGCTTTAAAACAATTTCTTTTTCAAATTGAAGCATTGCATGTTTGACATAACAAAAGTATTTCAATGAATGATTTTTCAAAAGTTTTGGATCATAATTACTCAGTGTGACAACCGTCACCAAATATGGTTAGTCAAACTTTGACTATTAACCCGATTATTTGTTGCTCGGTTAAACTTATGTGCTTATGTGATTTATGTGACTCATAGCGTGTGATATGCGAGGTTAAGTGATTTAGCCACTTTATATACCTTTATTGGAGTTTTCAGTATGAGATTCCTTAGTATTCACGTTTACTTTAAACATTGAATTAATTCCCGTTTTGGTGCCTTTAGACATCGTAGATATTTTTAGATTAGTTTATTGAAGATATAAGCCCATAAATATGTAATTTAAGTATATAATAATAATTTATAGTGATAATAATAATGAAATACTATGTATATTAAGTTATTTAAAAATTACATCAATTTTCTTTAAGTCATTTGAAAAGTATTAAAAAAGTGTAAATGCACCTAATTAATAATGAAAACCTTAGATTAAACATAAATCGTAGATTAAAAAACAATATATTTGTATGTTATGGATCGGCTCAAAACCAAAAAAAAGGGGAAAGTGATTTTTTTAAAACACTCCATAAATTATATCCCTAAAATCCTTGGCTCCATAATATCCCAAATCAGTTTTATTTTTTTCTCTCCTCCCTTTTGTGTGTCGATATCTCCATCTCAAGAACCCTAGCCTCTATTATTTTTTTTGAGCTCAAAAGATCAAGGATTTGATCATCTCCTTTAAAAGGTTGGTATGATTCTTTTAAAACTTTTCTCAATCATCTTTTATGTAAAAAAATTCATTGTAATTCAAGATTGATGGAGGATCATAAAAATACAATTAACTACTGTAATTAAAATATATGAATGTAATTATTATAGGTTATAATATTTATATATCATTAGTTTTGATTTTAGGTTTAAAGTGTTGTTTAAAAATCAAAATTAGGGGCTGTCCAGAAATTATTTTGAATTTAGGAGGTCATAACTTGATGATAAAAACGTGTTTGATCATGGTTCTTGACTCTAAAATTATCTACAAAGAGTCTAGTTTCTGAATATGTGAGTTTCGAAGCTATTGGGCATGTATAGGTCAGTCAAAAGATTTTTACAAGATTCGTTGTTGAATTTGAGTTTTCTGGGCCGATTTGGGTCATGTTGGTGAGGTCAAAAACCCCATCAAAACATTTTTATTGAATGTGAAATCGAAGCTGATATAAGTTTAAGGTCTCTAGTAACCCTTATAATTTTCTATATTTTTTTTAAATGTATAAGTATTTTTAGAAAAATCAAACATTTTGGTGTCCGATCAGGTCTTTTTCGGGACAGTTTGTGTTGTCGAATTTTAGAAAAATAGTAAAGCTTAATAACCAAGTTTGGAAAAATTCGAGTAGGTTTAGGATTCATTGAAGTTGATATGAATGGGTTTTAGAAGTCAGAAGAGGTAATTTAGTATTTCTTTAAAATTCGTGACGTGACACTAAAAATCTGCATAAAATTAGAATACATTGTTTAAGGGCAAGTCACCAATAACGTGTATTTAAGGCGCAAGATCATGCAGAGATGTGTTATGGGTAATCTCGTAATCATTAGGATATCCTTCAATTGTGAGTTACATGGCGAAGGCCGTAAAGCCTTGGTTATATGTAACTTATTTGACGTTTAATTTGCAGATTGCTAGCTCGGGTTCGTGCCTTCTTTTGTGATCATCAAGGTGAGTTTTCATGGCCCCTTTTTCTTATGTTTTATTAGGGGAAAATGGTACTCAAATATGGTTTTAAATATTTTTTTGTGTTGTGTTTAATTAATTTCATATTTTGGACAAAAGTGTTATTTTATTGCTATATGTGTGTGCATTTATGTGTGTATTTGGAACATGGATTATCAGTATATCTTTGGGTAGATTCTCACGGTATATCTTTGGGTAGAGGCTCCTAGTATATCTTTGGGTAGACGCTCCCGATGCCATTTGAGTTTAATTATGTGACTCTTGGCTTTGTGATTGTAATGAATTCTTACATGTACGTATGATACTCACTATTATCTTACTTGTATATCTTACACAGGGAAACTATGATTTCTTTTGTATTTTAAACCTATGAGATCACCAACTTTATGTTGAAGTTTTTGAGTATCTATTTTTAGGTGTTGCTAATAATAATGCTTAAGGATGTTCTCATCCTTAAGTAAGACGTTAGGCGGCTGCATTGGAATAATTTCTTTTATCGTTTATAAACTTGTTGATCACTTCTTTAGATTGTAATTTGTTTGTTGGTAATTTCTCCTGGATTTTGGGATTGCATTATTATGACTATGTATTATTATGGTTACGATTAACCTTGATACAAGTCCCCTCTTATGTCGGGTGTCATCATGACATTTTGATTTTGATTTCCATTTAGTGATTATGTTGTTTATATCAATGTGTTATGACGATCTTTTTTCGTTACGCCCCGTGTTTCCGCCTAGGCAGGGTGTGACAGATTGGTATCAAGGCCATTGGTTATAGAGAAGTAGGTGGTTTGACCTAGACTATATAACCTCGGAATCCTTTATATAGCTGCATAATAGGAACTATGTGTTAGGATTTTAGAAACTAGTAAACCATTTACCTACGAGTATTCAGCGGATGGATCTAGTTTGATATTAAGAATCAACACACAAATAAAGTAAGAAACACTAACCTTTATGTTTAATGACAAAATTCAATAAACGAGAATCTAGATCTTGAAATCTTTAGTGATTAAATTACCACCTCTACGGTTGCTCATACAACACGTCAAACAAGCACGCTACCATGCTAGTTGTTAATTCACGAATATGAAAGCAACTTGTGTTTAATACGTGTTCTATATCCGATCCAAATGCCTAAGTGGTATGCGTTTGGATCGAACTAAACAACAGATTCTTGATGCATCAAACTCACAAGCTCATCATGTAGAGCTTGTTCGTCAGAGGACAATGGAACTTCTTTGTCAGCAGTATGTTCCTCTGAATGCTTATTCGGAACTGCATTAATGCTTGGACCATGAACAATAAACTGCTGTTCATCGAAATCTTCAACATCATTACAAGCAGTTTCTTGTCCTCCTGAATCAGCATAGTTTTCTTTCCTTACAGGAATGTAATTCATTGAAGGAGTTAGAAGTTCAAGATCAAACATCCAATCAGGACCTTTTCCTTTTTGATTCTCCTGATTCTCAAGAAAGTTTACATGAAGACAGTCTTGAACCTTTCTTGTGACCCTGTTATAGACTCTAAAACCTTTGCTGTTAGTAGAGTATCCCAACAGATAGCCTTCTTCTGACTTGCCATCAAACTTACCCAAATGATCTAGGGTATTAAGTATAGTCAGAGGACATCCAAAAGGTCTCATGAAACTGATGTTAGGAGATCTTCCCATCAAAATTTCATAAGGAGTCTTCATTTGAGGTTTAGTCACCAAAACTCTATTAAGCACATAACAAGCAGTATTGACTGCTTCAGCCCAAAATTGAATAGGTAAAAGGGAGTCTGCTAACATAGTTCTAGCAGCTTCAATGAGAGTCCTATTCTTTCTTTCTGCGACACCATTTTGCTGTGGAGTCCTTGCAATGCTATATTCTCTCTTGATTCCTTTCTTGGCACAAAACTCATTCATTAGTTGATTCTTGAACTCTGTTCCATGGTCACACCTAATGGTCTTCACTTTATGTCTTAGCCTGTTTTCTAGACCCACAATCAGATCATGAAGCATATCATATGTCTCATCCTTGTAAGCCAAGAAAAACACCCAACTGAATTTACTACAGTCATCAGTGACCACCAAGCAGTACTTCTTCCTATTTACACTCTCTACTGAAACAGGTCCAAATAAATCCATATGGAGCAATTCTAGAGGTTCTCTGATTGTTCTTTCTTCAATCTTCTTGCAAGAAGCCCTGTGCTGTTTACCCTTTCTACATGCTAGACATGAATGATCAAGCTTGAATGTCTTGGAAGGTAAACCTCTAACCAGATTGCCTTTAACCAACTTGTTAATAACATATTTGTATCTCAAGTCTAAGGATAACTTAGTTTAACCATTTTTGATATCTTACTCATGACAAGGATCCAAAAGTAAATATTTGAAGGTTGGGGTTGTCCAATATGCATCCCTTGTAAATAACATATGCCTTTGGTGGGAACAATCCACAGATTCAAATTGTGTAACCAAACACTCATATTTACCTTAATGTAACAATATTCCCATATTGTTAACTGACAATGGACAATTTTAGAATAATAAAATTATTCAAGGATTAAACTTGCAAATATAGAACACAATAGTATAAATGAAAACTATCATACCATGTATGTCAATTTATTATTTTAATACAACTGCTTTCAGTTCCATTATCCAATTACTAAAAACAGATATGCATAAGACTAATTAGTAATTTGAAATTTAATGTTTCCAACATTCTCATCTCTTTCTTTACAAGAAAGCTAAATAGTCATTTGAGTAAACTTTTCGAATACTTGTTTCAAATTCACAAATTGTGAAGGATTTGAATGATATGATGAGTGTCGTAATGTACATTTGCATACTATTGCAAGTTTCATAGTATGGAAATGTCATAGTACCTTTTATAGGGTATTTAAAACCAGCAACATACCTATCTAAGACAATCATCTTTACATTTTCTTAAAATGTAAAGTATTCTTATTCTTTAATGTTTATTGCAACAATGCTCTTAGTTGAGCATATCTAGTTAGCAGATTTATCATAAATGATAAAATCCTACTTTAACTAGAATTGAGTATCCTCTAGCATCAGTGTACCTAAACAACACTATGTCTTATATAATTCATAAACGTTTGTTTTAACAGTCTTCTAAACACTCTCAATTAGATATTGTTGTTGTCAGCTCATCTTGCGCTTGTGCAAAAGTAACAACCAGTTGCATACACAATATAATATATATATGATGAATCCTTAGTTAAAAATACAAGTTTTCCATTCTTGTATTAAATTTTCTCATGTGAAATATATCATTTAAGACTCGCTTCAATGATATATTGCATTGTGTTGGACTTAATCACCGCATATGTTTATTTCAATAAACATTTATTCCAAGGTCGTTTATTTTATTTCCTAAATTCTCAAGTGAAGTTTCATTCTAATATTAAGGATTAACATCTAGCTTTGATGGAAGGATGCTTTTAATAGATTATACAACATACGAATTTAAAGAAAACAAACATAGTGCTTTCACTTGATGTCAGGTCAGGTATACTCAGGAGTCATCTTAATTTAATTAAAAATCATAGTGTAAATAAAAAACATAAGATCTCAGCTCCTAAAGCATATCTAATTCCACACTTGGATTCTTTTATCTTGTATACTTTATAAAGATTATATGGACTCATAACCCTTTTAATTACACACCCCGTCCAAAGGTAATCATAAAGGAAAGATTTATAAACTTAAATGCACATTCCAAATATAAATGAAGACATGTATGATAATGTAAATTATCTTTATAAATTAATTGCTAAAAAAGGAAGATTTAATCATAGTCAATTGCTTGAGTAAGATTAAAACTCTTATCATCAGTCAGCCATTAATATGTATACAATTTTATCCTTATGAGTCATTCTTGAAAAGAAACTCATTCTAACCTCACAGTTTAACTGTTTGGTAAAAGATTAATCAAGCTCAAAACATCGATTGTCTTTTAAGGACTACATCTTATCATTCACAATTCTAAGACATTTATCAGATTTAAGATGTGATAATTTTTCTTATTAGTTAGCATGTTTACTATGACCCTTTAACTTATATTCCTCAGCATTGATATTAAAATATCACTCAATTGATGAGGCATCCTTGTGGATTTATGAATGAGAGTTACATTATACTTCGGTTCGACATTTACATGTTTAACCTTAGTACGACATTAGCAAGTGTATTCAGAAGGTTATGTATTTTGTTCTTGAATCTATTCAAGATTTGTAGATGCTCCCACTTACTTTCTAAGTAGAGATAATTCTCTAAATACTTAGTAATTAAGCAAAAATAAATTGTTCTTAATTTGGAAACACAAAACACATTTTACAGTTCTTATCTCTAGCTTGTAAATAATATGCTTCATAAGTTATTAACAAATTTTAGAACTTTAATCAAGACATAATGGGATTCATCCCAATCTATAAATAAATAATGTCTTGAATACCTTCTAGGTTGGAACTATATTGAGTGTATCCATGACACACGTAAATTTTTAAGCTTGATAGATTTTGGAGGTAGAGCAATTAAAGTTATCAGAAATTAAACAATATGAATATAGTTTGTTTCAACACATTAGACATACCATAATAATGTGGTATTCTATGAGTATTAGAATTGTGAGACTACATCAGAATTCCTTAGATTACTTAATTCTCTTTGGATCAAATACTTATCAATTGGGTTGAGCCAAATTGATTACATAGTACCAAGTGCATGCTATAACATATATTTCTTTAAATAGTACAATAACTCTATGTTCATGTGTTTTAAGAAAACAAAACATGTCAAGTATACGTTATAAGTCTTTGAATAATTCAAGGACTTCATGTTTTGTGTTAACAAGAAGACATAACAAATTTAGTACTTACTTTATGTTATGAGTCAATGATAAATTCAAGGACTTTATATTTATGTCTTAACAAGAAAACATAATTATAGTAACTAAAGTAGTTATGAACGCAAGCTCTTGAGTTCAGTAGTAATTTCAAGTTAATTTCATACTTCATAATTATGATTATATAATTAACCATGATTATATTGACTAAAACATGTAGTCAATGAGTTGAAGTACCTTTACATTATATCTTGACATTTAAATGTAATAGGACAACAAACATCTTGTGTGTTTAAGTCCTAGTATAACTATTAGCTTTCTTACCTTACGGTCATGAGAACTCAATAATCATATTGTTATATGTTGTTCCTCGCACACACTTAAGATTTCTCTCACTTGTGCGTGGTACAACATAATTTAATGTAGACAAACAATACGACAAGTGCTCGATTGTATAAACAATATGATAGTGTCATAGACATTACAAGTAGATTTCAAACCATAATGTTTAATAAGGAATTGTGGATTATTATTCTATAGATAACGCTTCAAAAAGCAACATCAGAAAGGCAATGTGTTATCTTATAAAATAAAATGCAATCTTCCATTAAACAATGGTTGTTCATATTCGGAAAGTAATGAATTATTTCAAAGCAAGATAGAAATAATATGGTAACTAACAAGGAAATAAATCTTGTAGCTCCCACTGAATTTGACAACATTACATGAATGTCTTTTCAGTTATAAAACTTGCAAAGCGCCCACTAGATTTGTCAACATTATAAGTGTTACATCACTAGTAGAAAGTAAATAGCGATTTATTTACTTTCTTACTCTCTTAAAATGCCTACAAGTAGCAATGTACTTAGGTATTGAACAGAGTATATGTAGTTCTATTTATGTAGATGAGGAACTAGCCATTCATGCTTTCATTAACATGAACATTTAGCATGCAATTCCTCCTTTATCGTAGAAGACCTGCTAGTAATTTCTTTACTCATTGTGGTTTATTGAGAAATCCTCTTATTAACATTTAAAACTCATACATCGTCTTGACAAGTGCAAGATGTTATTATATTGGTAGCTATAGACATAATGTTCTCTAGTTACACAAAATATTTTATCTTTCAATGATTTCATAACCGAAAAAGGGTAATGAAAGATTGTAAGTGAGTTTAAATATAATGAGAAAATTCCAATTGTAATCCTATCTTAAAGTCCTTAATAAGCTCATGTGGGTCTGTTAAGCTTAAAATAAGCTCGGGGAGCTTATTAAGCTTATTTTTGAGCTATTGGCCACCGTAAGCCCATAGCTTGGTCCCTATACAACCTCTAGTGTGGTCTAGGCTACTATACATTTTTAACTTGTATTAAGCCGAATTAAGACTGTTTTTATTTCACTTATCAAATTTAGCTAATAAGCAAAATAAGTAGTCTTAGTGGGACCGGCTTGGGCCTGTAAGGCCCTTTAAAGTTTGAAAGAGTTTCGTTGGGTCCATTTGGGTCCATTAAGCATATTAAGGTTCAATAAGCCCATTAATACTCAAAGTTCACCAATAAGCGTCTCCAGCTTATTAAAGCTTATTTGCTAATATGGACCCAGTAAAGGGGCCTAGGAGGCCCATTTAAGGGATTCGATTGTTTCTAATTGAAGTGAAAGCTCTAGGTGAACAAATAAGTACTTTAGACCTTGATTAAGCTCGATGTCTTATTTAATAAGTCTGGCTTATAATAAGGCCTCGTTGGGCCTTGTTTGTGCCTCGATAGAGGCCCGATAGGGGTTTTGTAGTGGTTGAGTTTCATTCCCATATGGTCTACTACTTATTGGAGCTCTCAACTAACCTTAAGACAAAAGCAAAAATAGATAAAACACGATCACCAATACGCTGTTTAGCTTATTTGAGCTTATTGTCACCTACGGGCCCCACTATTGGGCCTGTTGGGCTCGATAGAAACCCGATGAGGGTTCTAGTGATTCGGGCTTGCCCTTTTAAAGTCCACTAGCTTATCTTAGGCTCATAGTAAATCTTATAAGCCGCTTAAGCTCATAAATGAGCCATCCTAGCTTATTGTGGCTTATGGGTCTTGTGGGCTCACAAAGATGGGTCGTGAAGTCCAACAATGGTCCGAATGGTTCACTAGCATCCCATATGGGTTTTGTTAAATTGTCTAGCACCAAAAAAAGAGTGCCTAGCATTTTATAATCGCGACCCGCGACATGCAAACGTTCCTTAATGTCGAATATATGTTTCCACACCCCCACGTCGTGTTTACAACAATAGTTTACGTATAGTTTTGTGTTTTCATTCCAAAACGAGTTTATAACTCTTTTGTTCACATTCGTAGGTTCTTATGGAACATTCAAGCTTATTACTCATTTGTTACTCGTTTCTTAATCATGCAATCACCACACAAGTCATCATTGGCTAACCCTAAGTGTGCGAACCATGCATGGGCTAAACCATGCGTGTTCATGTATACATATTTGTTACTAATGGATCATGACGCGACTTATATGCTCCTACAAGAGATATGACGAAAAGGTAATGACACAAGGGACTTAGGTACGACTTACAAAGGTCCTAGCTTTCGTTGGTGGTGAGTTGGGACGTCGACCCGACACTTATACACCCAAACGTGTATGATTACAAGCTCCAAAGTTTATTTCCCAAACTCCTTAGCCCGTGTCTCCTCTTAGCAACCTTAGATTCGTTCTTAAAGATCTCTTGTGATTGTGAAATAGTAATGTGGGTCTTGTTGGGTTTGTTTTAATGAATGACGAGTGATTTAGAGGGTAAAGAGATTGTTTTAGCTTTGAGAGAGTTTAAGTGTTGGTGAAAATGTATTATGTGAGTTAGGGAGTGATATTTATAGATAAATAGAACTAGTTAGCTTTCCTAGTTCCTCAAACAACCAAACCGTGCCCTATTGTGTGGTTTTTAGTTAGTCACACATAGTATTTAGCTAAACCACTAAGTACATGTATTAATTAGTTAGTTGATGTACAAGATTTGCTAGATTATGGAAATCTTATGACTTGGTGTGTTGTTTCATTGCTAACCGCGGCTAAGAAAGAGCAAGGGAAGCAAAATGGGTATTAACCATTGGGTAAGGGACTAGTAGGAGACCATTAGGACAAGTATTAATGAGCTAGGTGAGGTACTCGTACCTTTAAGGATCATTAGAGGATTTGTTAGTTGTCTAAGCACTAGGGACGAATGGAATATGGGTTTAAGTCACCCATATTCGGCCCTAGTGGCTTGTTAATACAAGAACTATATAAATTTTGTGTTTAAAGATCAAAGGTGGGTATTGGTTTGAGTCTAGGTAGGTCTAGGTATTTCCGTGATGTGTCCAAATGTATTTTATCGCGAAACGTAACCCTTTTACGTGACCAAAAAAAATAAAATACGCAAAGTACGTAATTATCTTCTTAATAATTATTTCTTACTTGGTTGATGTAAACCTTAATTTATTTTATGACCGTTTACATTAATTGACTGTCTCTAGTCTACGCGATTTAGCTTAAAAGTAAATATTAAAATTTAAACGCGTATCGGACTAAAATAAGCGGTGATCATTAATAGAGTCGTACAATGACATGAAAAAAAATGAGAAATGTTACAGTCGCTTGACCTTAAACTCTTTGACTCTGTAATCCAGTGCTTCCAGAATGCGTGTTAACGTTCCATCACTGAACTTGTATATTTCGTTGAACCGTATGATCTTTCGTTTATTGTTGTTGACCGGGAACACTACTACTCGAGGAGACTCAATGATGGTATAATCATGCTTGAACTTATAGCCTGTTGCATCCCATCCTGGTTTAGTGAGGTTCAACTGTGTCTGGTAGCTTTCAATGCCGAGTTGAAAGTCTTTAACCTGCCGTCGAATCACTAAGTTTCGGGTCCATAGTTTTACATCAGTAGATATCATCCATTTGTCTGAACTAGGAAGATGATCTAGATGACCTTGCAGAAGAAGCATATTCAGATCTTCAAAGTCACTGGGATACAAGTTCTTGAAATCTTTTTCAACAATTGTGTGTTCTTGGAAATCAGCTCTTCGGAGGACAATTTTGCTTAAGTAGTCATACCCGTATCTTGAGTAGGCTTTGACCCTGATGACACTGAGAATCCGCATGTGTGTTCTGACTTCTTTATGATGCGATGGAGAGCCATGTCGGTCAATATATAACTTCTGTCAATTAAACCACCAGTGGGAGATGCCATATGTTGCAGTGATGTCATAGGTACACACATCATCAATCCACATGTGCTCCGGCACTAGCAGTTCAAGACCGAAGTTGGGATACCTAGCAGCCTTCATCTTGGAAATCGATAGTGCGGGACTGCTTCCCTTGCTACCATATCTCAATGACTCCAAGTTTTTATTGAAGAAGAATTGTATTTAAATAGTAACATGACCTGGAGGACCACCAAGAGGCAGTGGTCGGTTGACATCGACTCTGACTTGAGCTCCTTCTGGATTCGTCTAGTCAACCTGATCTGTGAGCATCTTGTGATACTCCTCCATCTGGAACTGAAGGTGAATGACATCTGGGTAGAATGCTTTAACAACTTCATAAGCCCGCCCTTCGAAATCTGCTTGTGTAAGTTTGGTCTTGTTTACTTGTCGGCAGTACCATTTCATGAAAGTCTTCATGTCTCCAGTCTTAGCAAGCAATGAGTTCTCAAAAGGGGTTTCAAAAGTTGAAACCAACACAGAAGCCTAGTTGTTCTCTACATCTAACACATTGGAAGACGGAATGACCCAAGCAGGTTTAGGAGTCGCTGGTCTTTCCTCTTCTGGTAGTGGTTTCCACCAGTCTTTTCGCGAGTCAGCTTTTGGTAGGTGATCATTCCCGAAGTCTTCATCATCAGACAAATGTACCTGCTCATCGGGGATGGAATCATCTTGTATCAAAGAATCTGTAGGAGATAAATCTTGAGCTGCCATATAATCAGTTGACTCGAATCTAGTGTTAGATGTAGTCCAAGCCATTGATTGATGTGTGGAGACCGCAGGATTGGATGAGCTTAGAGCCTTACTGCCTGTTTGCTGAGCAGATCCTGATGCACCAGTAGACGGAGGAGGAGGAGGTGGTAGCAACAGAGAGGATCCCGATGTTACTGAAATACCTAGAGCACCAGATGCACCTGCCGGAGGAGGTGGAGGTGGTGGCGGAGAAGGTGGAGACTCAGAAGGAGTTCTTGGAGCTGCACGCTTCTTTCTTTTCTTCTTGCGAGCTTCCTCCTGATAAGCTAGATGTTGATTTGAATAATCTAGCTCTAATGACTTCTACAGAGCCTCATATAAGTCACTGTAAGCCTCATAAGCCTTATAGGAGTTGTCTTCAAACATCCGTTGTTGAAGTATTTCCTTCATATCAACTATGGGCAGATCCCTGAAGCGAGCTTGAAGTGGAGCTTGCATTACCCAGTCTACTGCATCAGTGACTATCTCATCAACTGCTTGGCTCACCTTGTGGGGAATGTTGAGATTCTCCAAGTTGTATAGCCGGGTACCTTGTTTGTCCAACCTTTCCTCCAAGGCTAAGTTATTTAATATCAGATCCGCCATATGTTGTTCCAGCTCACCTATGCGACTTACTAGGATCGGATCTGCGGTGCTTTGTTGTAGTTGAGGAGGTGGTGGAAGAGATGTTGTTATTGTGATTATGGGTTATTGATGTTGGTGTTGGTAGTGGAGAGTCGGATTGCATCGTCGTGAGATCGATAACTGGAGTGGTCATTGGGGGAACCGAGGAGGTGTCTTGATGAATGGGGACTGAAACCATTGAGTGAACCTCTGTTTCAGCATTCGTTTTCCCTGATTCTTCTTCATGTGGTTTCTCCACAAAAAACTAATCAGTGAAGCTGAGATCTTTATCAAGGTTTTGCAGAGAAGACAGGGTTCCTGTGGAGCTTGCAGGTTCTTCTAGAATCACCTGATCTTCAGTTGGCAGTTTGAGGTTCTCCTGAACATTTAGGTAAGCAGTTGTGGTAAACTCCTCATACATTTGCTCTGGTTTTTGCTAAGATGAAGCATCAGTGGCCTCCAAGTCCATGTGTTCACGGTTTGGTCCAGCATGAACCCCATGACTTGGTTGAGGTTAAGACTCTGCAGCATCACCAGGGTTTGATCCAGTCCGGCCTTCATCTTGTATACCAGGGTTTGGTCCAGCCTGGCCTTCATCTTGATCTCCAACATTGATCACATGCACTTCCTCATCTGATTCCGTTTCACTGTTAGTCAGAGGTAGCTTAGCATCTAAGGAAGGTGAGTCAGCCTGTCCAGTAGATTCAGTGTGCATGGGAGGACGCCTTTGAAAGATAAATTGATCTACAGGGCTCTTCTTCGTTGGAGTCTGAAGGGTGAGTAGATCGTGAGCAGCTTGTTCATCAACGACTTTCTCTTTCCCGTTTCCTTGTACCTCTGGAAGCTGTTGATATTTCCCAGAGTCAGGCTCCCTCAATACCACCATACGAGCTGGTCCCTGAGTTCGTTTTGCTTGTTCTTTTAAACTTAGTTCCAGGGCCCGTTAAAGATCAGCTTCTTCACCAGTATGGGCAGGATCCTCAACAGGAACACCTTCATCACTGGGCTCATCAACCAACTTGAGTGGACTTTTCGGCTTGCGTCTTTTTCCCACTAGTCCACCCTTTGATCTTTTTGCTGGTGAGGGTTCATCAAGAGTTTCCTTAACCAGTTTTTGTTTCTTTTCTGATACCGCTTTAGATGGTTGAGTAGGTGCTGGTTTGGGTTTAGGTGGTTGAGTAGCAGTGGGCTTTGGTGTCTTGTCACCAGCGGGTTTAGTAACCTTAGCTGCCTTGGGTTTAGTGACCTTGGTAGCATCAGAAGACTCTGTTGCTCCTCTTTCCTCATCCTTGCCACGTTCTGCATCCAGAAATTGTTGATACTTGGCAACATGCTCTTGGTAGTTGATCAGTTCAATAATATACGTAATAATATTCGAAGTATAGAAAATTCCAAAACTACCCTTGAGGATAAAGGTAGTAGGAAAAATCTTACAAAAATACTACACGTTTTAACCGGTAAGTGACTACCGGGTCGTTTTCCCAAAGATTTATGAAATTGAGACCACATTTGTTATTTTGACAATGATTTGAATTGGTTTGAAGATGATTTGTTTTCTAAAATCCTAAAAGTGAGCAAATTAAGGGACAATTAAACCTAACTACAAGAAATCAATACGAAAAAGTAAATTTTAACTAAAAACGCAAATAGGGAATCAAAAACGTTCTCTGTACTCTATGCTGGTGATATTACGGATCTTAGATCTATTTCGAATAATTTACTGGATCCTTGAAGTGGTCAATCAATCGTCGATCCTCGGGACGTGGATAACGATTCTTTCTGTCGTTTGTTTAATCGCGAGTGTCGATGCACATCTGACAATGGACCGTCCTTCTTTTTGACAAATATGACCGGGGCTCCCAAGGCGAGGATTCTAGGCCTTATGAAACCTTTGTCAGAAAGCTCTTGTAATTGTTCTGATAATTCCTTCATTTCGGATGGGGCCAATCGATATGGTGCTCGAGCTACGGGTGCGGCTCCTGGAACTAAGTCGATTTGAAATTCCACCGGTCGAGCTGGAGGAAGACCTGGCAAGTCCTCGGGAAACACTTCTGGAAAATCTCGGACGATTGGTACGTCTTCTATCTGTTTCCTTTCCGACTTGTCCTCCTCTTTCTTGGCGGATATCTGTGCTAAAAAGACCTGGCATCCCTTGGCCATGTACTCTTGAGCTTTTGAACATGAGATAACCGTCAACCGGGATTCTCTCCCGTTGCTACTTTCGTTTCCGCAAAAAGTCAAAGTTTCATTCCCGTAGGGAACTTGAACGAGTTTCTCATCGCACACTATCACAGCGTGACATCTTCTTAACCAGTCCATACCGATAATGACATCGAAACTACCCAATTCTACTGGCATTAGATCTATGTTGAACGGATGGTCTAAGAAATTTAAGGTGCAACCTCGTATAATGGTGTCTATCTTGACTAATTTCCCATCAGCTAATTCGACATCATAACAATTTTCTAGTGAAGTTGGGGCGATGTTTATCAAGGAACTAAATGCAGTGGATATAAAACTTCTATCGGCACCAGTGTCGAATAAGATAGATGCATAGTGATTATTTAAGAGGAACGTACCCGTGACGACATTCGCATCAGGGTTTCCTGGTGCATTTCCCCTCTTTTCTGCATTCCCAACTGCATAAACCCATCCTTGTGCATTCCCATTTCCTCCATTTTTATTCTTCAGTTTTGGACAATCTCTCTTGAAGTGTCCTGGTGCTCCACACTCAAAACAACCATTCCCTTTGGGAGTTGCCCCATTGCCCTTCTGAGTGTTAGCAACATTTGTGTTACCAGTACTCCTGCAATCGCGAGCAAAGTGCCCTATCTTGTTGCACTTGTGGCACCTCTGGGTGCACGGGCCATTGTGGTGGAGATGGCACTTGTTGCACTTGGGCAAGGATCCCCCATACGGCTTCCTTTCGCCTGTCCCCATGTTGTAGACTTTGGCGACATTCTGCCTTTTGAAGGGTTGCTGTTGGTGACCATGGTTGTTTCTGGATGAATCATCAGCCCTCCTTTTGTTGTCAGATTGCCTTTCCGCGTAGGTGAGGAGTTTCCGGTCTTGTTGACAGATTGGCCTTTCAACATAGTGAGAAAAGTTTCCGATCCATCCAGTCTTGGCTATCACAATAATCTCATCCAATGTCTTGGTTTTTGGCAGCTTTGACGTACCCATATATGTTGTCAGGAAGTCCACTAAGGTTACGTGTCGATTTTCTCCGGGTTTCAATTGGCAACAAACCTTGGTACATATCAGTGTTAACCTCTTGAAACGTTCATATATGCTGGAATGTCTTTCCCTTGTCTCTTTAGGTCCACAGCTCAATCTCTAGCTCTAGCTTCTTGAATTTCACCCTGCCGGAAATACTTGTCCGTCATCTATTTCCCCTTGAGTACTTCCCCAGTCATGGCAATGCACTGGACCTAAGGTTCTTACTGACCATTCCACCAAGTCAGAGCAGCCCTAACAGAGTGCAGGTGGCAAACTTTACTTGTTTTCACAGCACAACCACTGATATTGAAAAAACGGGATGTCCCATCTTTTCAATCCATCGAGTTAAACCGAACCACATCCTTCAGCCCTTATTGAAGTTCAAAGGGTTGGCACTGCTTCATGAAATCCGCGATAGAAGACAAGGACGCTGGTTTGCACAGTTCCTTCGGTTGTCTCGGTGGCGAAACTGGAGACTTTCCATCTCCATTGGTGGCGTTTCGCAAGAGAGTTTGGTCGATCATTGCTTGGATGGATTCGGGGGTCATGTTGTTTGGGTTGGTGTTATTGATAGGGGTATTTGGTCCTCCTCTGGTTGTAGGTGCCATGATTTGTCTAGATCACAAAAGACAAAACATGAGGTTATATGACAGCATATAGTAATATATAGATGAGATAATCAACACAAAAGAAGTAGATAGTACAAGATAACACATCCATTTCATTCATAACTTTGAAAATTTTACATGAAATAGTTGTAGAAGTACCCATGATATAATACAAAAGATCTAAGGCTATGCTAGCGGGGTGAACCCCTAATACTTAACATGCCTGTACAAATGACCTAGCAAAATACAATAACATAAATCACTAGATGTGACTGTCGGCGTCCCCAGAAGCCTCCTGGTGATCTGGAATCCTAGCCTCTGGTCCTGACTGTCTAGCTATCCTCCGCTGCTCTCGCAGTGCTAACAACTCAGCCTGCATGTCACTCATCTCTCGCCTCATATCTCTGATGACTCGGAGAGTCTCTATCATCTGGTCCTGGCGCCTACGATCAGTCTCTCGAAGCGCTGCTATCTCAGTCTGCTGCATATGAAAGCGAGTCTCGTGTACCTGGTGCTGTGTCTGAATGAGAGTACTCTGCAGCTGTAGCTGTGTCTGGTGTGCCTGTAGATAGGTCTCATGTGCATACACATGATCACGATGGGTCTGAAGCTCCTGATGAGTCGCCTGACTCAATCCTATCGAATGAGCCCAAGCCTCTCGGGAAGCATAGGCCTCCTCCTCCACCATCCATACGGTCTCCTGGAGAGTCATCCTATCCCCCATAAGTAAGTCGACCCGCTGCGAGTTCATCTCGACTCGCTGTGATATACGAGACCTACCATCCTGAGCATCCTCTAGTAGGGCATACAAGTCCTGTGTATCCCGCTCATGGAGCTCAGCAAGTCCTACGACTCTAGTGTTGACCTCTTCCACGGTCATAGGTGCTATCTCTGGAATTGCCTCTGCCGGATCTACCCAAGTATCCCTAATCCCGTATCCCACATCTCTAACCTCTTGCGGGGAGGCTGCTCAGACTCGGGAATATCATCCCTACGATCAACAGGTGATGGTATGGATAGAGATGGTGGTAGTGGTGGTAATGAAGGTGGTGGTAATGCGGCAGTAACTGCATCAATGAGAGCCTGGGTGGATGCTATCCTGAGTGTCTGGATTTGGGTTAGACACCCAGATGATGGTGGTAAAGGTGGTGAATGGGTGATGGTAATGTGGCAGTAACTGCATCAATAAGAGCCTGAGTGGATGCTATCCTGAGTGTCTGTAATTTGGGTTTTTTTTTAGACACCCAATGGATGTTAGTAAAGGTGGTAATGTGGCAGGGGGGGGCCATGCACCTAGCAAGGTGCTCCCCTGCAGAGGGTGGTGATAGTGGAGATCGGTGGTTGTATTGGTGATGGAGTAGTCATGGTCAAAAGTCTCTCAACCTCTCGAGGGTGGTGGTATAACAGGCTCTGTTCCCTCAGATGGGAAAACAGGCTCATCAACAGGTACAACAATAGCAGAGTCGGCCAGAGCAAAGTGCTCCTCCTCCTCCTCCTTGTCCTCATCATCCTCATCCTCATCATTGGCGTCATCCCTAGATGAATCACCTTCATCATCATCTCCATTATCACCCCCGTCCATAGGAGAGTCAACCGGACCATCCTCTGTCTCATCATCCTCGTACTCCTATGGATCCTCCTCGGGATCTGACTCAGTAACATATCCGGGTGACTCAGCAGTGGGAGAATCAACAGGGGGTAATGGCTGCTCCTCAGCCAGAAACTCTTGCTCATCCTCCAATGGTATATACTCAAGGTATATAGGCTCTGGAACGTAGTCAGGATCATGTGCCTGTACAAACATAGGCTCACGCTCATCCTCGTCTTGAGGAACTCGCGGTGTCTGTAGATCCTCAGGGCCTGGTATGTAATCTGGTGATGGTGGGGCTACTGGCTGTATCAGGAGTTCGTCATATCCTAATATGATGACTCGTGGGATGCCTCCCTTAGATATCTCCTCATCATTGGCTCCCTAAAAGGCTCTACCGGGCTTAGAGTCGGTATAGACAGAAGTGTATGTGACAGTTGATGAAGCAGAAGACATGACTGCTGCAAAAGCAAAAATAACTTATATAAGTATTACGTATAACAAGAATATCTGTATGATATGTCTATGAGGTTAATTAATAAGGGACTTATAGTAATATACGTAATATAGTTTATATACTCGTACATCAATCATGTAAGCACTTAGTAACTACTAATGCTAAAACAATGCATGTCATGTAAGCATATAGGTGCTAGATGTAAACAAGTAATGCATGTATGTCCCTCGCAAATCCCATTGGTGAAAACAGTGTTTGAAAATGGTTATAGTCCAGACAAAACTTTTGACCTGGTTCTCTATAACCTTGGCTCTGATACCAATCTGTAACACCCTCAAATCTGAGTACGCAGCGGAATGTTGAATATCCGAGGGCGTTACTTCATGGATCAATAGCACAAGATCTGAGAACGACTACTAAACGTGTCGTTTGAAAAAGATACATTGGATTAACAAAATACTTGTTTGTTACATAAGCCCATGGCTTCAAATTGTTCAACAATATAAATAAAGATTCTGGTTTATAACAATTGTCCCCAAAATGTAATAAGACCCTAAATCTTAAATGTTGACTCTTCAATTTTTGACTTCTAATGTATCATCGCACCTCGTGCCTTATTGACCTGAAAAACATGCTTAAAACGTTAACATAAAGTTGGTGAATTCATAGGTTTATGTAAATCAATGGTAGGACCGCAAGATTTCCAAGTGTATGATTAAGCAACAAATGCAAACATCATAAAAAGTAATTACATTTTCCTAAGCTCATGACACTAAAGCTCGATATGTATGAATGCAATAAATTGCCAATAATGCCCATGAATGATGTTCTAACTCGAAACATCCCAAATCCAACATGCTATAACGTTTGTTCTCGGTGATAGCTAGTCACCCGAACGGGGATGTCAATCCTAAATAGATCTACTCATAACATCCGCGCTTACAATCCAGTAATTGACAGTTCATGACAACAGGGCTCAGTGGGTTATCGCTACTGAGGCAAACATAATGGTAAATTAGGCAAACACGGTGAATCATGGCATAAACTGTACACTTGCGTTTCCCAGTTTATAAAACAAAGCATGTTCTCACCCAAAGGATGTTAAATCATTTAAATAATTGGTAAAGCATGGGCTATGAACTTCAACCTTAGCCCGGGGTAGTTCTTCTGAATGAATAACAAGTATCCAAGTAGGTTAGCTGGATCTCACAGTTAATACCTAACAAAGTACGGTCATGTCTTAGTTTTCAACTTTTAAACCTAATGACTATTGTATAAACTAAATCCCATTTTAAGTTATAATATAACGTTACTCACTTGTGATGGTTGACACACAAGATTATTGTTTTTATAGTTTTCGATGTGTTTATCGAAAACAGTGAAATCATTATTAATAAATATACTTATTTATTAACTTGTTATTAACTCGCTCGATGTCCGAACATCTTAATGTTCGACCGACTTGTCAAGTGTTTCATCTATTTCACTTTGGTTCTAAACTACCCTTAAGTTTCTAGTTGTTACACTTTTAGTCCCTAGGTTTATAAATATACCCTTTTATATTTTAAACCCTTTTAGTTTCAAAAGTGACATAATTAGTCCCTTGAGTTTACAAAGAGTAGTTTTTGATCCTTATAATTTCACTTAGCTCCCTAAGTCTTAGAATGTTGCAAGAATGGTCCCTAGAGTTATTGTAATTCGAAAAGTAACAAAACTAATCCTTCAAGTTTCGAAATTTACATTCCTAGTCCCTCGACTTGTGAAAATTCCATTTTAACTCCGAATCAATCCACGGTGGCATTCTTTTTCCTTCGTTAAGCTCGTTTAAGTTTACAAAAGTGTTTTCGGTGGATAAAATAAGCCATCGAGCTCGCTTATTTTGGCTTAACGGGCCTTATTGGGCCCGTTAAGGTCCGTTTAGCTTTTTAGAGGTCCATTATTGTTTTAACAAGTCCAAAAGTCTATAATAAGCTTATACGGGGCTGTTAAGCTTAAAATAAGCTCGGTGAGCTTATTGAAGCTTATTTCGAGCCTATTGGGCCCGAAAGCCTAATAGCTCACTTCGACAAACACCCTTAGGATTACATGGGCTTTGCTAGTTCCTTTTCCATTTAAATTTAGCTCAAACACACTGTTTGTATTTTGGCTTATTCAAAATAAGCCAATAAGCTAATAAGCAACTCAGATGGGCCGGTCTTGGGCCCGTTTAGGCCCGGTAGGGTTTTAAAAGGTCTAGTTGGGTCCATTAGGGTCCGTTAAGCATACCGAGGTCCAATAAGCACTTAGGAGGTCAATTGGCTTATTTAGCTTATCCGATAAGCTAATAAGCCTATCGTTGGGCCTATAGGGCCCAGTAGAGACCCGACAAGAGTTTTAGAGGTTCGGGCTCAATTCCTTTGGGTCCAATGACTTTGTTAGGATCCTTTGAAGGCTTATAGGCGGTTTAAGCTCGCGAATAAGCTGTGAGAGCTTATTCGTGGCGTATGGCTTATTCTTGTGGACTCGGTAATAGGCTAGAAGGCCCATCAAGGTTTGTTTGGTTCTAAAAGAAGTACGAAGGGTCCATTTAGTTTCTTAAGTCCATTTTAAGCTCATTAAGCCGTGTATAAGCACACGAATAAGCTGTTTAGCTTATTGTGGCTTATGAGCTCACATTGGGCTCGTGTTGGGCTTGCGTAACAGGCTCGCAAATGGACCGGTGAGTCCATTAAGGGTTTGTTAAGGGCCCGAATGGTTTATTAATGTGTTAAATGGTTCCGTTAAATTGCCTAGTACTAAAACGAATGTGTTTTACATTTTCTAAGCGTGTCCCGCTACATGCAATCATTTAATAACCTTGTAAACACGCACCTAAGCCGAGTTGATACGTTTTCTTTAAAAGTTTACGTATAGATTCCTTATATTTTCGCGGAACAAGCTTATTTCCTATGTCGTGGTCCATTCTTATATATCAAGGTTATTGTTCGCGTTAGCTTTTACGTTTCCAACACTACGCAAGGTTTATTAACGGAATTACAACGTGTCATAACACAGTTCATTTTCATGTTTATCATGTTGGTGTTTTCACTGCTAGTACATCGCTAATGCACATACACTGGACTCCTAGGCTTAGTTTTCAATAAAAACGAATACGTTTACATTACAAAGGAAATTTTGTTGCGTTGCAAAACTAAGAAGGGTCCTAAGCTCTTGGTTTGGAATTGAGAAGCAACCCGATACACTTGTACTCAAAGCGTATGCCACCCTAAGCTTTCAAAGCTCACTAACGGTCGTTAATTAGTTCGTTATGATTAATTAACAAATAAGGCTTATTAATTAATGGATAATTAATTGTAATTATCCATTAATAAAGGAAAAGTAAAAAATTCAACACCAAGGGGTGTTGTGTGTAGGTTCGTTCGGCCTATAGCCCAAGGGGGTAATGGGTTGGGTTTTGAGCTATCTTTTTCTCCAAGTTATGTATTTTAGGTAAACCCTAAATTCATCTAGTATATAAAGAGGACCCTAGAGCTCATAACCTTTAATCCCTCTTATCTTTTTCTACTTGGTAGACGAAAACAAACACCCCACTTTAGGGTTTTTGTGTTTTGTTATTATTGGTGTTTACTTGATCGTTGGTTGAAGAACTAGCATTCGGGTGGTATTGTTCGACATGTAGTGTGGATACACGTAGAGGTTACTTATCTTAGTAACTCGTAGTGGTGTTTGGTTTGCACGTTATTACACGCGTGCGTGTACTCGAAGTGTCTTCGATTCGTCATTAGCTTGGTTGCTAAAGGTATGTTTACTTGTTTATGTGCTTGTTTATGTTTTATGCTAATTATGTATGCTATATGTGATCTATATCCGCTGCGTAGCTCGTATAATATTAATGTAATATTAGGTTTTATTGATCACGATTTCCACCAACGTGTGGTTTTGTCCCCTTTTCTGGAATATTGGTATCGATAGAGATTAGAAAGAATAATCAACCCTTTAAACCTTAACCCAAATTACCTTTTGAAGACTTGTCACTCCTTAGCTTTAGTGATGGAGATATGTATCCTTTCCAAGCTTATGATAGTATACACATCATGATCAAGCAATTGAGCGAATTAGTTACATGTTACCACATAGATTAGTTGAGTAAATTGAGTGATTTCATCTTCCTATTTCATGAGGTGTTTGGTTGTGTACTAGTAACTGAACGAATAATTGCTTATAGGAAAAATCCTTGACTACGGTTAGGATACATTTTTGTAACCTTTGCCTTTTTTGTGTTCTGAATATTTCATTAGTAGTCCCTTTTGGTGACGATTTTTATACCGTGTTGACGGTGACGATTTTATGAGTTATGTGATGAATTGTGGTTTATTGTGTTTAATAATCCCTTTTGGAAGGTATTGTTGTGTTATGGTATTTCGGGTGGTTTGACCCGTGAATTTTGAGAAATGCCGAAAAACGAGTCTGACACGTCCGTTAATGTCCAAATTAAGTTTTGAAGGGTTTAAAGAGAAAATATGTCATGTGAATACTCTAGGTTAATGAAAAAGTATTTTAAAAGTGAATAAAAATGCTAATTAACTTTGGGGTAAATGTTACGGTTGAGTTTTACGAGTATTTAAGTGATTTTGACACGAAAAGAAAGACCCGACACTCACATTAGATGCCATGGCCGGTTATATGAAGGAAAAAGAGACAAGGAGGCTTATATTTAGCTCCTTTGTCTAAAGTTGTACACTTATATGCCTAACATCTAAGCATTTCTCACATAGATCATTTTTATAAAAAAAAGAGCGGAGTCTACTGGCGGCTCCCTTATAGGGGCGGCGGCCCCCTTATATATAAGGGGCTGCCGGGACCGCCACCAGCAACGGCTACTTTTTGTCCCCTATAAATGCTGGGCCACCCCTTTTCAAAATCAGTCTTCCTCTTGCCAAAAATTCTATCAGATCTAGTTTTCTCTCTTCTTTCTTTCTTTCTAAAACACATATCTTGATCACTAACATTCCTTGATTTTGTTTCAAGTGATTAATTTTTTCTTCCTCCTTTCTTCACCTTCTAATCAAGTGCAAGAGAAGAATAATCGTATTCTTCTACATACGAATTGTTAACAACTGATCTCTCTTCTCTCTTCTTCAAGATCACAAACATTCATTAGATTTATTTGTGTTGTTGTATTAATTGGATTAAGTGTAGATCCAAGTATGTAGATTGTATATTGGTGTGATTTTGATTGTGTGTCAATCCAAGGGTGTATATCTTGTGAGTGTGTGAAGACTTAGTGTAGTCGTAGATTGGTTCTAGCTAAGATTAGGACTCGACATCTAGCTTAG
>BQNB010100958.1:3750-24585 GCA_026074375.1 Tanacetum coccineum | reverse complement strand
AATTAACCATATTTTTTAACGCATCAGCAAACTCATCCTTAGTCCGATGCATACTTAAACCACGATCAAATCCAGTACTAGCAGCCAAAGAAATGAGTTCACCCAGAACTCTACTAAACTCATCAGATGAAAGAAACTTCCGGACCAAACCCTGGAATTGGCCCCGAAAGAAGGACGAAAACTCTAGAGGAGTAGTCTTCAACTGAAGGATCTCTTCATCCCTTTTAGCCTCAAGAATAGTAGCTTGATTAAGAGAGGCAGATAGACGAGCCACCTCGGCATGCATATTATCTAAACTTTTGGTAAGAGACTTGATCTTCTTTTTTTCTCTCCTTCCCCTTAGCCTTGGACTTGGCAAAAGAAGCATCAGAGGAAGTGAGTTTATCGTTAAGACCAGAAACCTACTTCTTTAAGGCAGACACTTGAAGTTCCAACCCAGTCATGTTAGCAACCTTCTCCTCATAACCTTTCAGCCTGGAGTCCGCCGATAACACATACTCATGGTGAGATTGATTCAACCCACGATAGCGAGCAAGGAGCTCACCACCATGTGCCATCATCATGCAATGAAGCACACTCATCTTCGCAGTCAGTTGATCATCAGACAAACTCTCAACCCGGACCATCTCACCAAGAGTAGGAAACCGATCAATAATAGTCTTGCAAATAGAAGGATCCTTAAAAACCTCCTTCGTCAGATCTCCAAAATATTCATGTATGAGCATCCGTGACTCCTCCCAATAAACTCAAACACAGTTCCCACAGCAACACCACCCTTCGGATAGGTGGCATAGGTGTGTTCACAGTGGCGGGGCGGTTCGGTTTCGGGTTAGTTGGAAGATTTAAACTATCCGTCGCGGCGGGTAATTAAATTTACAGTCCGTACGCCGAACATTACCTTAGCGGTTAAACCGGCCATGAGCGTTACCCGAAGTGAACTGTTATACCCGTATGGTTCGGGTCACTGGTTACCGTTTTTTACGTTTAATTGATTTTTAACCTATAGAAAAATAACATAGTCTAGAACATAAAATGTATTTCTAGTAAAATTAAATGACGTTGAATTTAAAAGTCATATAAAACTTAAGTATTTTCGTTACAATAATGCATTCAAATATTCATATATAACAATTAACAAAAAAATAAACTCTACGTAATAGAATACGATCAAACATTAAATCAATTTTCACACATAGAATTTTACAACTGTTTAATTACGAGCGAAAAAAAGTCTCTGTTAAATAACAATAAAAGTATTGCAATAAATGGTTAAACTTGTACAATTATTTGAATATAGTTAGAAAATAATCATGTATAATATGCCAAAAACATGACCAAATAAAAGAAAGGATGCATAGCAGTTCGGTTTCTGTTTAACCCACCGCGGATATCTAAAAGTAAAAACCGAAACCGAACCATTATAAGCGGGTTTTTTCGGTTTCGGTTTTTTTTGGTTCAGAGTATCTTCGATTTCGGTTTTTTTCGGTTTCGTAGTGACGTTTATCGCTCGTTTCGTCGTTTCACGCAAATTCACGATTTTTTTGAACACCCCTAGGTGGCATAGTATGGACCAACAGAGAAAAGAAAGAAATCCGTATGAATGGCATCACCGGACACATCCTTAAATGAAGGAGCAGGTCCGAAGGATGGTCTCGATCGGCTCACACCAGCAGACGATGTAGCAGCATCATCAACCATAATGCCTTTACCTCGAGAATATGCAAAATAAAAACACATCAAGACAAAGAAAGAAGATAGTAAAGAAAAAACTTAGAAATAAAAAACATTTACCTCAGGTGTTAGAGCCTTCAGCAGTAGGAGCTCCTACCCTAGTTCCCCGAGGAAGGGATCACTGCAGCAGAACGAAGAGGAGTAACCAATGGAATCTCTACGCAAGCATCATCATCATCACTTTCATCACCATCACCTACAAACAAACTAGTTTGAGTAGTACTACTGGACGATTGAGCCAAGGCAGACCTAGTATGCTTAGCAACATGGCTTGAAGCGGCACCAGAAGAAGAGGCATTTCACTTTCGAGAAGCTTCAGCCTTAGCAACAATCTTGGAACTAAGGGTACCAACGACAAGATCCTCCGGAGCAGGTTCAGGAATAACAGCATCAGCTGAAGCCGGGGGACTGCAATAAAAGGGAAGCCTTTAAAGGGTTGGCCTGACATCCAAATGGGGCTCCTCCTGTACCTCAGCACCGGTCCACTCAGGAAGGCAGAGAAAATCATGAATACCCATAACTGCAAAAATAAAAACAATAATAAATGCAAGCAACATAATCCAAGGACATAACGCATAATAGTTAAAACCCACCCCCATACCATTTCCATCGGCACCCCGAAGCACCAAAATACAGAAACGGTTCTTTCAAACTCAACTTAACCTAGATAAAACCAATACACCCTCAGGCATATCCCTCAACTTTATAACATGAGCTCTCAGACGGCGTACATCAGCCATGTTAAATGAACCAGCAGCAGGCCTTGGATCGTCAATAGCTGCGTCCGGATGTCTCCAAACCATAGCACCCAGAATAGCCCGTCGATCAATAAAAAAGAAGCCACACTTCCAATGCTTCATACAGGAACGATTGTCATCAATACAGACCAGAGAAGGAGCACGACGCTTGGAAAATGAAAACCAATCACCTTGTTTATACAAAGTCTGGAAAACCCTAAACAAGGAAACCGTTATTGGATTAGGTTGCCTTCGGATTCCTTCGTGACGCATTTTCTATACTTGTTGATTTCCATTCACTCAAGGTGAGTTCATAGCCCCCTTTTTTTCTACAATTGTTTTACATAAATCTACGGTACGTGACATTACATGCTTGTTTTTATATTGGAACCCACAATGTTTTTCATAGTGTATGCTATCCAGATTACTGCCTGATTATCTAATGCCCTAAGTTAACATTATTGACTGAGAATGTCCTATTTATTCAGAAACGTAATTGCTATTATAGTGAGCGCTAGTGTTATGGTAGAGCTATCGGACTGACAATTCCCCCCTTTACTTGCTGTCACTAGTTTGAATCGGGTGCATTGAACAATTTTTGGGGAGAGTGTGTTAGGGTGTTTTGGCAAGCATCCTATTTTCTGAATTGGGGCACAAATTAGTTTAAGGTTTCGGTGTCATGTAGCTTTTAGTGCAATAATAAATGTTTTGGACTACTGTAATGTGGTTTTGAGAGTCTGACTATTACTTTGATCTTGTGGTAGGTCCTTTTTATGATAAACCTATGATTTCACTAACCTTTGTTGTTGACCTTTTAGCATGTAATTTTAGGTCCTAGGGTATGAGACTGAAGGGGAGCGTGCGCGGATATTCATTGAGGACGGATTCTGTGTTTTATCTAATTATATGCAAACTTTTATCTTTCATTAAAAAATTAAGTTATCTTTTGAGATTATGTTTTAATTAAAATGTTATGTTGGATTGTTTATGACATCAAAAACATATGGAACTAATGTATTAACTAATGATATTTTGCATGGCATTAAATGAAATATTTCTTAAAAAACGTCCTTTTTTGGTCGTTTCCTAAATCAGTTGTTGTACTTAACGTAGCCCCCTAATGTTACAATTCGCTGCTTAGTCTCGTTTTGTTGGGGTGTTGCAGATCTGGTATCAGAGCCAGGTTTATAGGGAACTGGGTCATTTTTTAAAACCTAGTCTATATCCAAAAAATTTAAAATTTTATTTTCTTTCATTTTCAAATTACAGAATCCCTCATCGCTATCGATATTCCACCGCGCGCGTATTCCCCGATCCTTACTTACTTTCTAATTGTCATTATTGCATTATGTATAACCTTATATATACATAATACTTGGTTTAAATTCGATCTCTTACGTCTATCTTTTGATATATCATTACCTACTTTTATCGTTCAATTATACACCCTGATTGATTCTGACTATTTTACATCATCCTTCTATTTCTTTTCTTCCATCATTATCATATTCCCACTAACTCTGCTACCTTTACAAATTCTTAACGAATTGTAACATGGATGTTTCCAGAATCTGTCCGCCCAGGAGATTTAAGAAGAATATCCGTTAGGAAGATAGTGGAAATGCGTGTGTGCCAAAGCCATTGAAAAATTTGAACAAAGAACTTGAGAGCCGACTCAAAACAATTGCTGGTGGATCTGGATCAATTAATACCTGGAGGATCTGTCTTGTACAGAGATGCAGGATGTCGCTTAAGACATTTATGAATGGCAAGCCTCATCTTTTAAGGGGATTGTAGGTGTTGTCGACTGAAATGTTGGTAGAAAAGTTGTAGAAAGGGTGTGAAATTTGCAATGTGTTGAAGATGATAAAGTAAAGTATGCCTTGTGCACGTGTCTCGCAGGTCGTGCTCTGACATGGTGTGGAACGGAAAGTCCAGACTTTGGACTTGCTAATGCTTTAAAATCAAAGGGGAATTTTTTTTTTTTTTTTTTTTTTTTTATTTTTTTTTTTCCCCTGGAGCACGATGAAAAGCTTATGATGACCATGATACCGCCCTACAACTGAAATCCAAAGGATGGAAACAAGAGCTTTGGACTCTGCTCTGAAGGAGATGATATTGAAGCTTAACAAAACAAATTGTTTCACGAAACTCGGCCTTGATGTGTCTATGTAATTGGTGCCTACTGAAAAGAAAGAGATTGAGGTATATTGTGGGATTCCTGATAAGAATCAAAGGAAAACATCCACTTCTTCAAAGCTTGCAGACCTTGCATGAGGTATTCAACTGGCCCCGTGAAACTGGCTCGAGCAAGCAGTTCAGGGTAGGGCTAGCAAGAATCGGGGAAAAGCAATAAAAGGAAAAATGAGAGAAGACAACAGAGGAAACAACAATACAATAACCATAACTTACAAAACAACCACAACTGCAACAAAACCGCACGAAAAACAACAATCATCACCAGCAACAAAAAACATGGAGACATGGAAAATGTCAGCGGAATATGCTGCGTGAGCCCAGCAGGAGAGGAAAAGATTTTTATGCTGGGAAATTTACATATGTAAATCGGTTGCAAACCTTATCATCATACTATGGTCCGTGCCTCAAAAGTGCCGGATGGATGTCAAAGATTAGGTCACATGGAAAGAAGGATTGTTGAGGTAGGCCTCAGGTTGCAGGTATTGGTACTTCGCAGAATGTGACATGTTTTGGGTGTGGTGAGAAAGGACATTTGTCCGAAAGCAGGGAACCAGCAGAATGATGGAGCTCGTGGGAGAGCTTATGTGGTGGTTGAAAATCCATAGCAGAATCCGAATGTGGTCACGGGTTACATTTTCTTCTTAATGATCCACTACGCTTGTATTCTCTTTGATTAGGGTGCTGAGAGATGTTTTTGTATCTTCTTTTATTTGTTTACGCATTTTTATTAATATTGCCCTGCCCTACTCTAAACACTAGCTACGATGTAAGAGTGATGCAGACGGAAAAGTCGTTCAGCTCCTATACTAATTTTTCATAGTTTGCTCCTTTGTCTTGTTAAATCAGTAGTTCAAAATTAGACTTGTTGCCAACCCTGGGCAGGAAGTTTTGATGTTATCATTGGAAGATGGATTGTTTTGGTGTCAAAGAGTCTCATCAGTTGTTATGAGAAGAGTGTCCGTATTCCTCTTCCGAAATGCTAAGTTTCCTGAAGTTCACGGCGATGAGGGCGGAAAAAGGATCTTCGTTCTCTTGCATGTTCAAGAGCTGATTGAGGAAAAAGCTTGATGACATACGGTGTTGTCGAGACTTCCCTGAGGGATTTCAGATGATCTGTTAGGTTTACCTCTTATGCAAGAGATAAAATTTCGTATTGATCTGATTCCAGGCGCATCGCCAGTTATTAGACCTCCACGGTTAGCCCCTTCAGAAATGCTAGAATTATCGAGCCAGCTTAAAGAACTTCAAAATAGGGTTTTATTCAACACGTCACTCACCATGGGGGAGCACCGTGCTCTTTGGCAAGAAGAAAGACGGTTCGATGAGAATGTGTATTGAATTACAGGGAAAACTAAACAGTTGACGATAAAGATCCGTTACCTCTCCCAGATATATGATGAATTGTTTGACCACATTATCATAGGTTGCGTGCCGTTTTTCAAAAGATAGATCTATCGCTCAGGTTATATCATCAGTTGAGAGTCCGAGTGGGAAGATTATACTGAAGACCGCCGTTTAGGACCCGATATGGGCACTTTGAGGGTAGGTGACTTGCGAGATTCTATATGAATCAAACTTGTGACAACTGGATATCGATTTGGTCCAGTAAATGAATTGACGGTTGATGAATTTTGATAAAAACATGACACTCTCGATGTGTTACAAAAACTCTTTAACGAGTGACACGTCGATTGATTTTCAAATCAATTTTCTCATTTATCACTAACGTAAACCTGCAGGTCAAACGGTGGTAACGGCAACCTCAATCCCATTCAAATGCTCAATCTACGAAGACATACTATCTAGAAAGCTCAAGATTTAAAGACAAAGACTTCCGCAAACTCTGATTTGAAGCTTTCAAGATAATGCAAAAGTATGAGCATGTTGGTCAAAGACACAAGATCGCAAGATGGCATAGACGATAAAGACAATGACAAAGGCTCAAAGTCAAGATCGCAAAGCATGAAGGAACAAGCCTACAACATATAACGAAGACAAAGACCAAGAACACTCGAGCTTAAACGACAAAAGCAATCTCACTGATCTCATGAAGGAGTGTCATCAATGAACTCACTTCGGGGGAGATTGTTAGCCTCAATTTTATTGAGTCAATAAAGGAAGCTCGTTTCCGTGTTCAAGACCTCACTTCGGGGGAGATTGTTAGCCTCAATTTATTGAGTCGAACAAGGAAGCTCGGTCACTCTACGATGGAGCTTCGGTCTTTAATTAGTTAATGTTGTAATAAAATAATATCGGGAATCGGGCTCGATAGTTAATCTAATATTGTATATGTTTCGGGTTTAATCCCAAACAAAACCCGAGCCCGGGTCCTAGTTAAATATCCCACGCGTCGTAGGGATATATATATATTTAGATATTTTCTTTTCAGAAAATATCTCATATATATATAGATATTTTCTTTTAGAAAATATCTAGTTTTTGTTTCTCAAATATCTTTTTTTTCTAAAATCTCTCTTTTCTCTCATCATCTCTTTCTCTAAATCTTTTCTACTCCCTATCTCTTTTCTTATTTTCGAGTTGTGATTATATGAAGTGGTAAATCGAGAACCTACAGAGACTGATGAGTCTGCGGCCACACCACCACCTCACCCTGCATACCGTATGACGGCTAGGATTTCTATTCCAGAGCCATTACCTGTACCAGCATGGTCTGATTCTGAGGTTGCCAGACTGCTTGCTATATCTTCCCCACCAGCATCACCACTATCTCCATGGTCTTCATCACCACCCCAGATTCCTTTCCCACTATCACCACCCTCACCTGTATTGACAGCACCACCTCCTAGTCCTATTCGTTCATTGGGCTATCGAGCTGCCACGATTCGGATGAGAGCTGAGGCTGCAGCTACTTCCCACTCTCTACCATTACCACCACCCTTCATACTCTCCCCCACTAGACCAGATGCACCACCACCTTTGCCTACATCAGCTCCTACTTCATTCCCACCACTGTTACTACCATCTGACAGTCGCAGAGAGGACAGACCCGAGGTTAACCTACCACCTCGGATGGGGTTAGGTATCGCTCTGGGTCCCAGGTATGAGGTAGGAGAGAGCTCCGCCGCTGCTGCTGCTAGACCAGCTGGAGGTCTTAGGGCAGATTATGGCTTTGTTGCCACTATGGACAGGGAGATTAGGCGTGACCCAGAGAGATATGTTGGCTATGGGATCACAGATGCATGGGATGAGATTGTTGAGACCTTACAGGGAGCTCCAGTTAGTACCGATACAGAGTTGGGTGCACACATGAGAGAGTTTGAGTCTATGGTTAGGCGAGATACAGATGAGATCTACACTAGGCTAGATGATGAGCAGGGACAGAGGCAGCTATTGGCCGGTCGGGTCAATATGCTATTTAGAGACAGACGTGGACATGCACATACACGTCAGCTCATGGAGACCGAGGCTGGGATGTCTAGAGAGGCTTGGGGACGGGCGATGGATGCGAGCGATCTTGCTCATGGAGAGGTTATTTCCCTACGCACCACAGTTCATGCACAGATGTCAGAGATCACAGAGTTACAGTCAGCGGACCACAGGAGACAGAGAGCGATTTCTGATTTGCTAGAGACAGACCGCAGGAGGCGTGAGGAGATGAGAGAGTTGAGAGCTGCTGATCGCACTCGACAGCAGCAGCTTATTCAGACCTTGACTGCTATGCAGACACTACAGAGAGAGACGATTCCACTTCAGGGACTGGTCACCACACTGCAGGGGCAGGTGACAGCCTTACAGGGACAGGTGATGACATTACAGGGGCAGGTTACTGCCTTACAGGGACAGCAGGGACCCGCTGGGGGTCCTGCACCGCCGGAGCTGCCAGAGGAGGCTGGTAGCAGTTCTTAGATTAGACTTTGTTATGGCTAGTCGTTTGTATTTAGCCTACTAAGTATTACGGGGTAAATCCCGGCTAGTAAGGCTTAGGGTTATTATGTTTTCTTTTGTTGTAACCTAACATTATGATCATTTTGTATCAAGAACCAATCATGTATGTTTTCCAGTTATATATGAAATGGTAGTATTATGTCATGTTTATAATCGAATTTGTGATGAATGAATGTCGATTTGGTTATATCATTGTTAATTACAATTCAATTGTACATTTCACTGTGTGATGTGATCTCACTTTAGTTATCATGGATATGTCATGTCATGGTTATGATTTTTATGAAATCTAAGGGGGGTATTGTATTTTCTTAGGATTGATAGAAAATTGCACCAAAAGAGCCCTGAGTCAACACCGGTCACAACAACAAACAGACCAACAGCAAACCGCAACCACTAAGTCACTAATGCCCAACTCCCAAGCTATGATTGATCAAGGAGTCAGTGCCGCCTTGGAGGCCCCGCACGTGACGCAACCAGGTAATTGGCTTCTGATAAGCCATTCTTCTGGGAAGGGTCTGTCAGGGATCTCGAACCGACGTTGCCGAGAGTGTACATACCAGCATTTCATGAAGTGCAAACCTCTGTATTTCAAGGGCACCGAAGGAGTGTTGAGTTAACCCAATGTTTGAAAGAATGGGACTGTCTTTCGAATAAGCAACTGCTCGGCGGAAAACCAGATCAAATTTGCTACCTGTACACTTTTGGCAGGTGCTCTAACATGGTGGAATTCCCATGTTATGACTGTTACTCATGATGTTGCATATTCGATGACTTGGGTAAATCTAAAGAAAAAGATGACTGACAAGTATTGTCCACGAAACGAAATGAAGAAGCTTGAGGCTGAGTTGTGGAACTTGAAGGTAATAGGTACTGATGTGGTCAAGTACAACCAACGTTTTCAAGAGCTAGCACTACTGTGTGTTAGAATGTTCCCTGAGGAGGCGGATAAAATTGAAAGGTATGTCGGGGGATTGCCCGACATGATCCATGGAAACATCGTGGCTTCAAAGCCAAAGACAATGCAAGAGGCTATCGAAATGGCCACAGAGTTGATGGACAAGGAGGAGTCAGTTACCATGGGCGGTAAAGGAAAGATAAGCTGTGGTGGAAAACAAGAGGAAGTTGAAAAAATACTTCCCGAAGCAATCAGAATCAACAACAACAGCCAAAACAAGAGGAGAACACGGGAGGGGGGGGGGCATGCAATGCTGGGATGAATCAGGTGATAAGAAACAGTATGGGGGATCTAGACCCTATGCTCAAAATGCATTTACACCTGACGGTCCGTGTGCTCCAAAAGTGCTATAAATGTAACAATTTATGTCATCATCGCTCGTGATGTAGGGTAAGGGGAAATGTCAGCAACAATATACAACCAGAAGGCACGGATCGGTCAGAAACCTACTTGTTTGAGTGGTGGAGCTCAGGGGCACTTCAAAAAGGAAGTCCAAGTTGAAGAACAACAAAGGCAACCGTGGTAATCAAGCTGGGAATGACAGGGCTCCAGCGAAGGTGTATGTGGTTGGAAATGCGGGGGCAAACCCAGACAATGTCGTTGCGGGTACGTTCCTTCTAAACAACCGTTATGCTTATATCTTGTTTGATACGGGTGCCGATCGAAGTTTTTGTTCTACTATATTTAGCTCCCTAAATCGACATCACGCACCATCTACCCTAGAACACTCTTATGATGTGAATAGCTGACGGGAGGATTATGGGTTTAACACTATACTTAAGGGTTGCACATTTAAACCTTCCTAAACACCATTCAACATAAACTTAATGCCTGTAGATTGGTATGTTTGATGCTAGAATCGGTATGGATTGGTTGCGACCCTCGATTACCAAAGCTGGTCATCATGTGTGCGAGAGTAAGAGTTAGATTTCGCATTCCCTGGAAAAAAATAAAAACCTTTGTCATACACGGTGATGGAAGTACCCAGGGAAAATGTGAACGATTTAAACAATCATTTCTAGCACTTAAAAAGCAGGAAAGTACATGGAAAAAGGGTCTTTCCTATCTTTCTGGCAAATGTACTACAAAAGAGATTGAATGAGGCAAGTCGGAGAAGATTGCGACTTGCTTGAGGACGTACCGGATAGTCAAGGACTTTCACTCCTAGAGTTTCCCTGAAGACTTGTGGGTCTTCCTCGACTCGACATGTGGAGTTTCAAATTGATTTGGTACCTGGTCTTGCACCTGTAGCACGGGCACCTTTACCGATTGGCGCCTTCTGAGTTAAAAGGAATTATGCTGAGAACTGAAGGAGCTATCAGTCAAAGGCTTTATAAGGCCCAGTTCCATCGCCACTGGTGCTCCGAGTCCTGTTTGTCAAGACGGAAGGACGGGTATTCCGGAAATGTTGCATTGTACTAGGGAAATCTGATAATATTAACGGGTAAGAAACCGTTTTATTTGCTCCCAGAATTGTTGACCTATATGATCAGCTCCAAGGGTTTCGGAGTGGTCTACTCGCAGATTGACATATGTTCAGGTTCATCACCAATTAAGGGTTTCGAGAAGAAGACATTTCGAAGGAAATGCCTTCGGAACTCGTTACGGAATTACGAATTTCAAGTTATGCCGTTTGTGTTTGACAAACGCACCTGTGCCGTATTCATGGACTTATGAATCGGGTTATTTTGCAAAACCATTACCTGGGATAAATTTGTGATTGTCTTTATTGACGACATTCTGATATATTCGAAGAATAAGAAAGAACACGAAGAACACCTTAAGCAGATCTTGGAATTGCTTAAGAAGGAAGAATTGTATGCCAAGTTTTCCAAATGTGAATTTTGGATTCCTAAGGTACAGTTCTTAGGTCATGTGATCGATAGTAGAATTCCATGTTGATCCAGACAAGATTGGAATCCATTTAATGATTGGACTCTCCTAAGTCTCACCAATGGAAGATTCGTTCAATTTTAGGTCTTGCTGGATACTATCGAAGAGATTATTGAAGGGTTTTCAAACATTCGTCAAACTCTGACCAAGCTCACCCAAAGAGGGATTATGTTAAGTTTGAATGGGGCGAATAAACAAGAAGCAGCTTATCAACTGTTAAAGCCAAAAGTTGTGCAGGCACCAATCCTTGCATTACCTGAAGGAAAGCCGAAGATTTCTTCGCATAACTGCGACGCTTTCGAAGAAGGGTTTTGGGTTCTGCGCTGTGTTTGATTCAGAGAAGCAAGAAACGTGGATTTTCTTATGCATCACGACAGTTGAAGATTCATGAGGAAAACACTAAACGACTCATGCTTTAGAACTTGGTGCAGTAGTGTTCGCTCTCAAAGATCTCGGAAGACATTATTTATATGGAACTAAAAGTGTACGGTGTATACAGATCACAAAAGTTTGCAAACACATTTTAGACAAAAAAGAGATTGAACATGAGTGGCAACGGACGATGGTTAGAATTGTAAGTGGATTACGATTGCGGATATTCGTTATCACGAGGAAAGACAAATATGTTGTTCGCTCTGACGCTTTAAGCAGGAAAGAACGAGGAAACCTCGCTAAGAGGTTGAGCCTTGGTTATGACTATTAGTTTGGACCTTTCCCAAACAGAATCTTAAGAATGCTCAGACCGAAAGCGGCGAAAAAACCCCTGATGGAGGAGAGAACATTAAGAGTGGAAGACGTTGGGGGAATGTTGGTTTGAATATGGCTAAAGTTCCAGAAGAAGCTGATTAGAGAACAAAAGTTGGAACCCCGTGCGGGGATGGAACCCTGGGCCTCAATTGGCAGGGAGTTGGTTACCTTGTTATGGCGATTTAGCGGACCTGTGATCATGCACGAATCCCATTAAATCAAAATACTCTATTCAATCCGGGTTCCCGGCCAAAATGTACCAAGACAGGAAAAAGCTATATTGGTGGCCACAACATGAAGCCGACATAGCCACTTATGTTTACAAGTGTTGACCTGTGGCTTCCAGGTCAAGGACCGAAACATCAAGGGCCATCAGGATGTGTTGGTGCAACCTAAGTTACTCCGGTAATGGAAGTGGGACAACATCACCATGGATTTTGTCACAAAAGATTCCTAAGACGTCTCAAGGTTATGAACAATTTGGGTGATCGTTGACCGACTCACTAAGTCTGCGATCTTCACACCAATGAGAGAGACCGATCCTTTGGATAAACTTGCAAGATTGTACCTAAAGGAGGTGGTCACGAGGCATGGGATACCCGTCTCAATCATTTGCGATCGTGACCCGAGATTCGCATCCAATTTCTGGAGGTCACTTCAGAACGCTTTGGGTACAAATTTGGATATGAGTATGGTTACCATCACAAAAACCGAGGGCAAAAAGCGGAGAGGACCTATTGAACTCGCGAGGATCTGTTGCGTGCTTGTGCAACTAGACTTGGGAAAAGGGGTGGGTTAACAATTTGCCTTTGTCAAGTTTTCATTACTAAACAATAGCTATCACGCTAGCATCAAGGCCGCACCATTTGGAAGCACTTTCTTGGTCGGAATAGGGTTGTTCACTTGGTTTGTTGGACTGAAGTTGGAGAAGCTAAATACTCGGTCAGAATGATCCAAGATACCATGTTATTGGATAACATTTCAGATCATATTAGGGGGGGGGGGGGGGGGGGGGAAGGGGGGGACAGGGGGGCGGGGGGATGGGGGGAGGGAAAGGGGGGGGAGGGGGGAGGGGGGGGAGGGGGAAGGGGGGGAGGGGAGGAAGGGGGGGGGGGGGGGGGGGGGGGGGGGGGGGGGAAATATCATCAGAATCAAACAAAGGAGGCCAAGCTGCTGTGACCACAGAAGAGTTACGCTGACTTGAAGCGTAAACCAATGGACTTCCCAAAAGGTCGGGACAAAGGTCATGCTTAAGGTCTCGCTTGGAAGGGGGGGTCGTAGTTTTGGCAAGGGGGAAGTTGAACTAGGTATGGTTGGACTTTTAAGGTGATTGAAAAAAGAGTTGGAGATAGTGGCTTACAAGCTGGGGAATTCCAGAAGAGCTTGAGCAGAGAGATTTCATAATAGTTTCATGTATCTAACCTGAAGAAGTGTCTGCGACGACCTTTAGCCGATTCGTTGGATTGGATTAATCTTGGAGACAAACTTATTTTTGTTGAGGAACGGTAGAAATAGTGGGCGAGAAGTTAAACGATTGAAGAGAAAGTCGGATCCCCTTGGTAAAGTTCGAGGGGAACTCCAAGGAGGTCCGAGTTCACGTTGGGAACGTGCAGACCAATTCAAAGAAGAAATATCCACAACTCTTCACCAAGATTCACACCGTCGTCAAGTGCATTGCATTGTGAGCCTTGAGGGACAAGGCTCGTTTTAACGGGGCGTAGTCTATAACACCCTGTGTTTTAGAGTCAATTGACGCGTCAACAATTCCACAATGTACCTTTTGTATTGTACATGTTTGCTCTGAAATTGTAAAAAAGTTAGGTTAAATCGCGGTAGCCAAAAAATTAGCGTTCAATGTAAACGGGCATCAAACAATTAAATGTTTACATTAAGCAAGGGTTATATAATGTATTTTGAGGATATTATGAACTTTTTCATTTTTTTTTTTATCGGATAGTAATAGTGTATACGTTTGAGATAAATTGGTTTAGTTACTCCCGAACCACGAAACACTTTTCTACGCTTCAACAAATACCCACGTTTATACCCAATACCAAATTGAGTAAATATTATCATACATAAGTATTAAAAACGGACTATAGGAGAGAAAGAACAAGAAATGCAAGGTTGAGGACACCTTTTCCATGTTTTCATTTGGGGATGTTCTAACTATTTGAGACATACACCAGCGCCTACCATGCCTTGACCAAGAATAAGCCCTTGGCCATCACTTAGGACTTCTATTATGTTCCTTGACAAGTCTTGCTAGTGTAATACTTTATATTTGCCTTAAAGAAGATTCATACATCACCGACCCTTAGACAATCAAACCAAAACCTCTCCTTTTGTGCCCTTATATGCTAGGGCTACAATCACACCTAACCAAAACCAATACAAATTTTTCTACAGTCCATAGACTTTCTTATATCCACATATTTCTAAGAATGTACTAAGGCACAATTATTTGCAAGCATTGGTTAACCTGTTATTCAAGTAATATCAAGAAAACGGACGTTAGGGTTTTTAGTGAAGGAAAGCTAGGGTTATATTAAGTTTGCAAGCTTGGTTTTTGTGGTAAACAAGGGTGTAGCACTTGATTATCATACCATCATACATCTTAGTGGTCCATGGAAAACTCTTGTATTATTGTAACTTTCCATTATTATGCATCTGATCATTCTATTTAGCTAATATCTACCATTTAAGTTTTTTCATGAAAATAAAGTTTTTCATTGAAATGACCACATGGATTACTTTTATATTTGTTGTGTCATTACATACATTTGTTAAAAAGGACGAGAAATGCTGTATCATATTGTTTGGTGTAAACATGTGATATGGTAAATTAGGGTTTTATAATGCTTCATATATGTTTCAAGGAGAAATGTAATACAAAAAGACATGTTAATATTGATTATGGACTTTTAATCCTGTTAATCGAACCCACCTAAATTAGGGTCATATGGATAAGAAATACACTTGTACACATATGGTTATGTATAAAATATGATTATTTGTCCAAAACTTGTAAATTAGAAATTTCTTAAGTAAGTTATGATTTAAGTGTTATCTGGAATTAGTTAACCTTGGTTAACTTGGACACTTAAGGACTATTATGGACAAGGAACATCACATATGTATGATTTATAAAATATTTGATATATGAGACTTATGGTAAAATACAGAAGTAACAACAGTATAAAGGATAAAGTCAAATATGGAGTTCAACAAACCCAAGCTAACATTTGTCCCAAATTCGATTTTTTACATACTTATTTTATATTTTTATAAGATAATACCATTTTCACGACGATTCCGTGAAAAAAGTAAAGAAACTTGTTAACGGATTAATAACGAAAAAAGTTACGTTTTATAAAAAACGAGTTATACGTTTATAAACGAAGGCGTTAAATAAATTTTTATAAAAAACATTTTTATTAAAAATTTCAAACAGCAGAGGGTTAGTATTTTTAATAAAATTAATACATATTTTTAGGATTCCAAAAATGTTTTAAGTATCGTAAATTTTTCAAGGTAATACCGAACGAGTTATGAATTTCGCGAGTTTACGGACAATTAATACCTTTTATAAATCCTAATTTTTATAAATGTACTATTCTGACAGAAGTTATATTTTTGTAAACCTCTATTTTAATATATCAGAACTTTTCAATACGTGAAAACGTCCTTGAAAGAATCATTTATAATATAACGGAGCTAATAACGAATATAAAAATACGACATTTTAGGGTTTTTTAGACGATCAAATCCGGAATTTTATAACAATCATGTCTGTCTATGACAGTATAAGTTACTGTTCATCAGGGGATAAAATTTATTAAATGTCTAATATCGATTAACCCCGTCTTAATACAAAAAGATGGACCTAAGAAACGCGCAGTGAGATGAGACTCGGGCATATAACGCGAAAGTTACGCGCAGTTTGTTTTACTAATCGGTTTATTATAACTTTTAACTTATTAAACACAATTTTTCCAAAAACCCATTAGTTGGTGATTGATGTATTATGAATATTATGTGGGTATCCATAAGTACTATATTATAGGGAGTTTCATAATGAGGCCTCTTCGGAGGCGTTTTTCGGACGAGTTGTTCGATTTACGATTTAATAGTGTCCTAATTCCTCGAACGTCATGTCAGACCTCTTTAATTATGTTAGCCGACGAAACGATTTAGTTACGATGTAACAACTATAGATTATATTCAATTGTTGTTTGATTAAGTATACTCTGGTACTTATACGACTTTAAATTTAATTAGGTTGCAATTTTGAATCAATTCGCGTGGCGCGTTATTTGTGATAATTGGCATTAATCACTCATGGTGAGTTCATAGCCCCAATTTTACATGCGTTTGTTATTAACAAAGTTTGTGGGGGTGAAAAAAACATGCAATGCTTTAAAATTGGACACAGTGGATTTAAGTTTCTGTTATCGATTAGTGTTGCCTAGTAGCGATAACCCATGTCATGTGGCCCATTATCATGAAACTGTCAATTGCTAGGATGTGAGCGCGGAATGTTATTAATAGATCTATTGGGGTTTGACAACCCCCGTTCGGGTGATTTTAAATGCTATCACTGGTACAAACGAACGTATAACCATGTCGAATATAGGCTGTTGCGGGTACTTCCCACCAGAACATCCCACGGGCAATGTAGGCCATTAATTTGGTATTCCATACAGTCAGCTTCGAGTGTCATGATGCTTAGAGCAAACGTAATTACGTTTATTTTTGATATCTGCATTGTTGCCTTATCATAACTCATGTACTTGGGGGAAATCTTGGTGGTCCTACAATATTTGAGTTATCAAACCTAGGAATTCCACCAACATATTTGTTGACGTTTTAAAGCATGTTTTTTCAGGGGATCAATAAGCACAAGGATGCGATGGATACATTGGTGGTTTTGATTTGGTTGTCTTGATTAATCGATTTTCGCATTTTATTTTGTTATTGTTATTGGCTGAAAAAAATTCTTTGTATTTGTTTAATGTATACAAAGTTAAGCTACGGGCTTATGTAACAATGACTTTGTTAAATCCAATGTATCGTTTTCAAACGACTTTTTGGTCGTTCTATATATCTCTTGTGTTGTTGATCCATAAAGTAACACGCCCCGGACCCTTATTCCGCTGCGACCCAATTTGGGGGTGTTACAGATTGGTATCAAGAGCCAAGGTTATAGAGAACCAGGTCAAATGTTTTTGCTGGACTATAACCATTTTCAAAAGTTGTTTTATAACAAAGGGAATTACCACGGGAATACATTTGTGCATACATTCTTGCATAACTACTGTTGGCATTAGTTGGTTGGGACTAGATGTATTCATATTTGATATTGACATGTTATGATATAAATGTATATTACTATGAAGGTATTATATTAAGTACTAATATAAGCTATTTTGATTTTCAGACTCAGTTCATTGTCAGTTGATGAATCGAGGGTTACACACTCGGAGGTTCCAGTCCTTTTGAGGATCTATCAGGACATCGGATCACTAGAGTCGATATGGCAACGAGTTTCTTAGCCACCGTACATGCAGTGGACCCTATTAGAGGCCCGCTCTTCAGGGCCCCACACTCTCCGATTATATGCTTGGCCTTAGAGGGAGCTGAGCGGCACCACTCTCACTGACTATGTTCAGGTCCAGACTGCTGGATGACGAGATCGTTCGGTGGGGACCACCATTGGTATGAGACGCCTCACTATGGCACATACACCTGGTGGATGTTCCGTGTGTCTGATCCTGACGGCTAGACGGAGGGGATGACGATGAGGGACCCTGAGGAGGTCCTATCGACTATCCTGCTTACGGAGGAGCGACGCGAGATGATGAGTGGACATTGACTATATCCATTCTTCTAAAATCTAGGGGGGGAGGATGAGGATGCTGATATGGATAGCGATAAGGAGGGATGAGGTGATGAGGTTGGATGACGAGGGGCGAAGGAGGAGCACTCAGCTCCTGCCTACCCTGTAGTGGTTGCTTTACCAGCTACTGTCCATCTGCAGGGGAGGACCCGAGCCGTTTGTGACTGATGAGTCTGCGCCACACCACCCACCTCACCCGGTGCATACGTATGACGGTATGGTTTTCTATTACAGAGCCATTACCTGTACAGCGTGGTCTGCTTCTGAGGTTGCCAGACTGCTTGTGTTCTCTCACGCATCACACTATCTCCATGGTCTTCATCACCACCCAGATTCCTTTCCCATGATCACCACCTTCACCTGTATTGACAGCACCACTCCCTAAGTCCTATTCGTACATTGGGCTTATCGAGCTGTACGATTCGGGATGAGAGCTGTGGATGCAGCCTACTTCCCATTTACTACCATTACCACCACCCTTCATACTCTCCCCCACTAGACCAGATGCACCACCACCCTTGCCTACATCAGCTCCTACTTCATTCCCACCACTATCATTACCCACTGACAGTCATAGAGAGAGCAGACCCGAGGTTAACCTACCACCTCGGATGGGATTAGGTATCGCATTGGGTCCTGGGTATGAGGTAGGAGAGAGCTCCGCCGCTGCTGCTGCTAGACCAGCTGGAGGTCTTAGGGCAGATTATGGCTTTGTTGCCACTATGGACAGGGAGATTAGGCGTGACCCAGAGAGATATGTTGGATATGGGATCACGGATGCATGGGATGAGATTGTTGAGACCTTACAGGGAGCTCCAGTTAGTACTGATACAGAGTTGGGTGCACACATGAGAGAGTTTGAGTCTATGGTTAGACGAGATACAGATGAGATCTACACCAGGCTAGATGATGAGCAGGGACAGAGACAGTTATTGGCCGGTCGGGTCAATATGTTGTTTAGAGATCGACGTACTCATGCACTTAACACGTCAGCTCATGGAGACTGAGGCTGGGATGTCTAGAGAGGCTTGGGGACGAGCGATGGATGCTAGCGATCTTGCTCATGGAGAGGTTATTTCCCTACGCACCACAGTTCATGCACAGATGTCAGAGATCACAGAGTTACAGTCAGCGGACCACAGGAGACAGAGAGCGATTTCTGATTTGCTAGAGACAGACCGCAGGAGGCGTGAGGAGATGAGAGAGTTGAGAGCTGCTGATCGCACTCGACAGCAGCAGCTTATTCAGACCTTGACTGCTATGCAGACACTACAGAGAGAGACGATTCCAATTTACAGTGTTAGAGACTGAGGTGCGTCGCCACGAGTGGCAGCGTCAGGCTGCAGATGATCTTGCTGTTCAGTATATCATGCGTACCCAGGCCCTGGAGGCTGGAGCACGCGTTGACACATTGGAGGACACTGGTAGCAGTTCCTAGACTTTGGTTATGATTGTATCTACTATGCAGTCTGTTAAGTTTTATGGGTTACTCCCAGCTAGCAGGCGGTATAGATCTTTTGTTTTGGTTAGCTATCCTGTATAGATCTTTTATTTCTGATTAGCTATCCTGTATAGCCTACTAAGTATTACGGGTAACTCCCGGCTAGTATGGCTTTAGGTTGTATATATTCTTTTGTAACCTAATCAAGGTGATCATTTTGTATCTAAACCAATCATGTATGTTTTCCAGTTATATATGGAATGATGGTATTATGTCATGTTTATAATCGAATTTGTGATGAATGAATGTCGATTTGGTTATATCATTGTTAATTACAATTCAATTGTACATTTCACTGTGTGATGTGATCTCACTTTATTTATCATGGATATGTCATGTCATGGTTATGATTTTATGAAATCTAACGGGTATTGTATTTTCTTGTAATTGAAGAAAATGGCACCAAAAAGAGCTACAAGGTCAACGCCGGTCACAACAACAACAGACCCAACAGCAACCACTAATGTCACTAATGCCCAACTCCAAGCTATGATTAACGAAGGTGTCAGTGCCGCTTTGGCCGCACGTGACGCAACCAGGAATGGCACTGATAGCCATTCTTCGGGAACGGGTGTCAGGGGATCTGAACGCGTTGCTAGAGAGTGTACTTACCAGGATTTCATGAAGTGCAAACCTTTGTATTTCAAGGGCACCGAGGGAGTGGTTGAGCTAACCCAATGGTTTGAAAGAATGGAAACTGTCTTTCGAATAAGCAACTGCTCGGCGGAAAACCAGATCAAATTTGCTACCTGTACACTTTTGGCAGGTGCTCTAACATGGTGGAATTCCCATGTTATGACTGTTACTCATGATGTTGCATATTCGATGACTTGGGTAAATCTAAAGAAAAAGATGACTGACAAGTATTGTCCACGAAACGAAATGAAGAAGCTTGAGGCTGAGTTGTGGAACTTGAAGGTAATAGGTACTGATGTGGTTAGCACTACTGTGTGTTAGAATGTTCCCTGAGGAGGCAGACAAAATTGAAAGGTATGTCGGTGGATTACCCGACATAATCCATGGAAACATCGTGGCTTCAAAGCCAAAGACCATGCAGGAGGCTATCGAAATGGCCACAGAATTGATGGACAAGAGAGTCAGTACCATTGCAGAGAGACAAGCTGAAAAAAAGAGGAAGTTAGAAAACACTTCCAGAAACAACCAGAACCAACAACAACAACAAAACAAGAGACAAAACACCGGCATGGCATACACTGCTGGATCAGGTGATAAGAAACCATATGGGGGATCTAGACCCCTATGC
>BQNB010100957.1:0-16858 GCA_026074375.1 Tanacetum coccineum | reverse complement strand
ATGCATATCTATTCCTAATATATCTCATGCATATCACTTTAGCAGTACTAACTATATAACTAACAGTACTAACTATTATAAGTAACAGTACTAATAAACTGACAGTACTAACATTTTGTACTGGCAGTACTAACTATAACACTAGCAGTACTAACTTAGCTTGGAAGTACTAAGTCTTCTCTTGGCAGTACTAAGTTGAACCAGCAGTAGAAACTTGTAGAAGCCCTTAATTCCCAACATAAAGTATAATCGAACCTTTAGCACAAACTGCTTTGCATTAATCCTTAAGATCAACCAGAAGATCTTGCATCTTTTCTCTTCCCCTAAAAATGTGACATGACCTGCTTGTTTCTTCATCAAGTTAGGGTTTATGAAAACCCTTTCTTGCATAACGATTAGGGTTTACTAGTTCACATGTATGTGCCAATATTTGAATGAAGCAAATGATCACATCATAAAGATTCTTGTCATCTAACTGCATCAAATCTCCTTGTTGAAACCTTATTGCTATAAATCAACCAATAAGATCATGTGTTCCAACAAACCATCTTGATTTTCATAAATACATCAGTTTCTTCTTTTATTGAATTAGGGTTTGTGATACCCATTACACGAGTAAGGGAACCTAATTGTTAATAACCTTGACGACCAAAATAACAAAGCTCTATCAAACAACCCTCTACTATCCCTTGGCGTCCAAGAAAATCAAAACATAAACCTGCTAGTGTTAATGAATCCCGAATTAGGGTTTGGTTGGTGTAAAACCCTAATATTCTGAATTTGACTTGTTACTAAAAACCAGAAACTCGACACTCTTTGAGCAAGAATTCCACACGCCAAGCAGCTTCCATCATGATGTCGTATACAGGAAACCATACTTTTTGTTTTTTTATCAAATTAGGGTTTGCCAAAAACCCTACCTTCACCAAATTTGACAAGTAATCCAAAACAAAAAATTCTAACCTTCTTTTCTTCATAAATTTGATACTAAAAACCTTGTGATCCTAGATATCACGAGCCACCAGGCTCTGATACCAATTGTGGAGTTTGTTAGAACCCATTAGATCGTTTATAACTCGAGATTTTTTAGATCTCATCTAGGATTAACAATAACAAAGTTCATAGAATATGTATAGCGGAATTAACATAAGAACAATGTAATTGTAACAAGGTTTTTCTTCATTATCATTCACTACAAGCCTCAATTCTATATGATCAATTGTAGAATGATTATCTAACTATAACAGGAATCAAAGATCCTTAAGGCTAAACACAAAACTAACTCTAGACATTTTTACATAAACAATACGCCTAGAACACACACTTTTTAGTCGACTACATTTTTCTGTGCACACATAAAACTCACAACCTATATCTCTTTATATAATAGAGATCATCTAGGTTTACAAAGGAAACATAATACAATTAGGAAACTAAATCTTCCTAATATCTATCTTTATATCTTTGACCAAATTTTTTAAAATCTTCATGTACTCCTGCATCTTGTAGAATTCCATAATGTCGACTTTGATCCTTTTGTTTTCCTTTTGTTTCATTCTTGTTTCATTGTTTTGTATCATTGTTTTGTATCATCAAATCAATATAATTCCCAACAATCTTCCCCTATTTGATGATTACAAAACCAACATCTTGATCTTCCATGAATGAAACAATCTTCCCCTTAAATCAAAATCTCCATGCCACCACATTTAATAAGTTGCAAATCATATCTCTGTAATCTTCTTCCCCTTTTTGTAATAATCCAATAGGGGTCTTGTGAAGATATGCAACTTGGATCTTTACAACTGTAAACCATATATCACACTACCAATCCAGCCTTCCAATGACTCAAATTACCCACCATTACGCACAATAAGAAAAATGAATTTAAGCAGTAGAAACTTAAACTAGCAGTAGTAATAATGACTAGCAGTAGTAATGAAAACCTTCCCCTCAAGTGGTGCATGAATATATCCTGATGGTTAAACACTTTGTCAATTAGAGTTTGCTAAAAACCCTAATGTCACCAAATTTCACCTGTTACCAAAAACACAGAACCCCGAAACCCTAGTTGGGGTTTTATCAATTTGAATCAGTAACTACAACAACTAAACACCTTCATGTTGGAAACCTGTACGTCTTCTCTTGGAAGAACAAGTTGGATCGATATAAAACCTAAAAGTCTAATCAAACTTGATGAAGAACTAATCACTGAAAATCAGAAACCTGAATCTATTTTCTTTCTTTTGTTTGATTGTAAAACCTTGTAGATCCCTAGATCCAAGGGCCACATGGGCTCTATGTTACAATTGTGAAGGATCTTTTAGGGAAACCATCTGGGATCTATAATAACAATGTTTATTGTTGCGCAACGGAATTTAAACAAAGACAATGTTATTTACAAGGTTTACATTCACATAAACCCCAATTCTATTTGATCATGATAGAACGTGTTACCTAACTATAACTATGATCAAAGACACCTTTGATCTTAAGGCTAAAACGATCTCAAGTGGTGAGATCATTACTGTTTTCCTAAAACATGATTAAAAACACCTTAAACACACACATAAACAATGTCTATGGATCTCTTTATATATAGAGTCCATCTAGACTTACAAAGGAAATCTAATTATATTAGGAAACTAAATCTTTCCTAATCTTGATCTTTATCTTTTTAAGTAAGTCTTCTAGAATCCTCCATCTTCTAGAATTCCATAATGTCGATTTAGATCCTTTTGTTTCATTCTTTTGTATCATCAAATCAATAAATCCCAACAATCTTCCCCTATTTGATTTGTCAGCGTTCCCGTTATTTTCATTATGATGGTTAATATTCAAATAGGGTTTAGGGAATGAGTTGTTAGGAGGGTTCCCGTATTCATGCACCTCCTATTCTTCATCGTTCAAAACTTCATCATTTAATAGCCCTTCCTCTTTTCATATTTCTATCCAGGTATACAATAGTGCACGTTTAGTTGTCTCGTCCACTTTTTTGTGGTCCTTGAACTTCGAGTTCCTCCAAGGTATGAATTCGAGTGGATCACGACCTTCTTCATCATCGTCGCACATCTTATCATAATTGCTAGCACATGATAGGGGATAAAATTTCTTGACAATTTTCTTCACTAACTCTTCCTAGGTGGAAATATTCCCATCTCCCTTGTTCATCCCCCATTTTTTCGCGTCCTTCGAAAGTAAGAGAGGGAAGGCTTTCATGCGGAGTTGAAAAGGGTCTACACCGGCTATTTTGACCAAGTCTAGTATTTCGAGAACTTTGCCGATATGCCCGATCACATCTTCTTTACACCTTTCGCTGAAAGTATTATTTTGTAGTTTAGTTAATAACTCCTTACTGAATTCGAATTCCTCGTTGCATTCATCCCTTGGTTCAACAAGATTTTGTTCTCGAGCTTTATTTAAAATAAGTTTTGCCATTGTTCGTCAAACGGTTTCCGGAAATTAAGCACAAATAATTAATAGGATGTGCCCTTGGGGAAGGGAACATATAAAACAGGAAATTGATAACAAAAATTGCGTATGCGACTGTGTCAGATGACAGATACGTCGTATTCAATTAGTCTGAATACGCTGTATAGGTCTGTTGAATACCAGTACGCCGTATTGAGTTTACAGAATACGACGTATTGTTTGGAAGAAAAGATATGTCATTTTGACTGTAAAACTCAATACGTTGTTTTGTGTAGAAAGTTTGATACGTCGTATCCAACTAGTAGATACGGCGTATCAGGTGATCAATCATAACAGAATACTTTTTAAAACAATTAAATGCTGGAATTTAAACAAACAATTTAAACACACAATGCAAATAAATACAAACAAAATTAAATAGTTAGATTACACTAAACTAAACTAATTAATGGTTAGAAATACTAATAGGAATAAGGTTAAATTAATTCACTCCTCGACAGTGGCGCCAAAAACCTGATGTGCTGTCGTGTAGGGTCAATTATTTGATTATCAAGTTTTAAATTTATATTTAGCCGACAAACCTAAAACAACACTTTAACGAGCAGTGTACCCGGTCAAGATGCAGTTTCGCGGTAAGTAGGTTGTCGAACACTAAGAGTGAAACATTAATACTAAATTCTATCAGTATTTTAATTAGTTCTAATTAGTTTATTTACTGGTTAAACCTACGCTATATATGTTGTCTAATGATATGGGGGTTTTCAGCCTGAGAGACTGGCACAGGTTTGGTGGGGGAGACAAAATATTCATCCAATACACTATAAACACAAAAGAAAGGAAAAATAGAATGATTAGAACCGCGGGTACAAGCCATATCGATAGGGAAAAACTCTAGTTAGCCATATGAAATCACAGTTCAAGGTTGGTTGTTTTTTTAGTGAACATTGATTTACTTATCTCTAAGCGGCATATCATTCTTAAGACTTTAGGCGGAATCATCCTAGGACCTAGACACGATTAATCCTGTCACAATTAACGCATCCGCATAAAGCATCCTTTAGTTTAATTATAATCCTATCTTCATGGAATCAAAGCAGTGGGTGTAGTGGTGATCTGTTAAAACCCTCTGCCCAATGGGGACTTTACCCATTTTATTGTTTGGAAGGTTTGTTTTATAACTGGTAGCCAATATTCAAATGTTTGCAGTTAATTAAGAGCATGATTGCTGAAAAATATAAAAGGGTCACCTACCGAGGTCAATCTAAGCTCAGTAATGCAAAGACAAATACCCCCCCATAACGTTATTGTATCCTAATATGGTCCAGTAATATAAAACACGATATGGAGGAAGCTATCCTTGTTTGTATTAGATTACTTTTGGTTCGTATCACTAGTCAAGATGAAATGATAGGTCTTCAAACCAACATAAAAAGTAGGGAGGTGAATAAACATAATTAAACAATCAACGATAAATTAAGAAATCGATTTATTTTAAAACAAACCAACATTGAAACTCTTCATTAAGATGGCATATAACCGAGGGGATGAGCCCACAACCATTAGTAATTATACAATGCGTAATCAACTAATGAAAATCGATTTTGATTAAGAGAGTAAAAAATTACACGATTGTCTTTCTATGGATTTGTGATCATTTATCATCATCATTGTCCTTATCTGATTTTGAATCATTGGGATAAATTACATTAAAAGGAAATAGATCATTAAAGTTTAAAACGTTTTGTTCCTCTTCATCACATTCAAACAATGATGTTTCATCTTTCAAATTAAATTCATCGATATGTTAAGGGTTTAAAATTAGTTCAGTTAATAAATCTGATTTAGACGTAAGCGCATCATTATAAACAATGGCTAGAAATTTATTCTCAAAATCTTTAAAGAAGTCTAAATCATCAAAATAACTGACCGTAGGCTCGGGTGACGGAAACGAAGGCATATTGACTTTTTCATTATCATTTTCCGAATTCATTTTTAAATCATTGACATAATTATTTTATAAGAGAACGAGTTTTTTTCAAAAATTATCGTGTAATCTTCATCATCGGATTCATCAAACGATATTCTAAAGTCAATTTCATTGTTAAGAGAACTTACTGTGGGTTTAGACATTAAGGTGTCATTAAACACTATAGCTGGGAATTCAGTTTCAACAGATCTAAGGTTGTGAACAACTTCATCATACCAAATCTTACCATACTTAGCAGTTTCCCAGTTAAACACCTTACCATGTTTTCGAGCCGTTTCTTCCTCCAGCCTGATATACTCTTCCATAATAATGTTGGGATCGTTCATTTTAACCTGTAATAAATTTGCTAGGAAAGAAAACTGTCAAATAGATTAAAACGTCATATTGATGATAAAGTCGAATACGTTGTATTGGTTTAAAAAAATTATATGCCGTATCCAAGAAAATGAATACGGCGTATTAAGTATTCGACTCAGAAGGTTACAGCGAAAGGTAATAATACACACAAACACACAATATGCAAAATATACAATGCATAAATCAAACACACAAAACTAACACATCAATATGCAAATTAATCTAAACTAAATCTAAACTAAACTTAAACACTAATAAATAAGAATTAAACAACTTCACTCCCCGGCAGCGGCGCCAAAAACTTGATGTGTCGTTGGGTGGTGTTTATTTATGATAGTTCAAGTTTTAAATTAATATTTTGTCGACTCAACCAAAAACAACACTTTAATGGGCAGTGTACCCGGTCGGTGGTAGATTCGTGGTAAGTAGGGTGTCGATCACTAAGAGCGAGAGCGTTAATTCCTAATTCTATCAGCATTTTAGTTATCTAAGTTAAACCCAAAACTAATGCAAAAGGGGGGTTTCAGCCTAAGAGACTGGCACGGTTTTGTGTATCTAACATAAGGTTTTGATGCCAAGTAAAACAATAAACATACACAAGAAGACTAACAAATGATAGAGAAGCGGTCAATAACTAATGTAAGGAAAACATATCAACCATGAATAATCCAATAAAACGCAGGTTTGTTTAATAGTGCAATGATTGACTTATCTCGAAGGGCATATCATTCCAAGACTTAGGCGGTACTTCTTCCTAAGACCTAGACACGCTAATTCTGTCACAATTAGACGCATCCGCATAAAGCAAGCATTCGTTGATTATAATCTATCTTAGGAGATTAATAATGGTGCTCTTACTAAACCCTAGCTCATAGAGACTTTACCCACTTACTGCTTAACGACTCTTTATATACTAGTAGTCTACTATCTGAGTCCTTACCAATGGAATAAGAACATACTCGATGATACCAAGGTCACCTTATGACTCAACTAAGCTCACTAAACTAAAGGCAAGGATAGGTCAATATTTGTGATCCTATGATTCTAGATATATAAATTGCAATATGGAGAGCTATCCCGGACTCTTAGCCTACACCCAAACAACACCGAAGTTCCAACGCATTAAATATGTAGGACTAGACCCAGTTAAATGATAGGTCGCATACTTAAGCACATAAACAAGTATAAGATGATAAAAATAATCAAACAATCAACGATAAATTAAGACAATCGAGATAAACCAACCAAACATTAGATCTTCATAGACATGGCTGATACCTAAAGGTATCAGTCGATAGTCATTGTAAAAATACACATGGTTTGATATATGAACGATTAAAATAAAGAAACCTTAATCGAACGCGTATTTGGTTGCGCGAAGATTACAAGAGTTTTCCTATGATCTTGAGGCTCTTTTCTGACCTTCTAGGCTCCTTTATTCGTCTCTTGGTCGACTTGGTGTTTTAGGGATTCACTAGCATTCCTAAAACTGAGTTTAGGATCGTCTATTTATAGAGTCTAGAAACTCGTCGACACGCCGTATCGAGCAATCTGGGATACGGCGTATTGGGGATTTCTTGGAGTAAGGACCACGTTTGATATCTTCTAGATATTCACCTTCTATATCTTGAATACGGTGTATTAATGTCTCCTAGATACGGCGTATTGGGTCTCTAATCCTTCATGGTTATTTGTGAAGTGTAGGCATGGATACGCCGTATCTTTATGATGGATACGACGTATTGAGGTAAAACCAGTTGATTCTTCTTCGTTGACCAAAGTATTATATACGGTGTCACACCCCCAAATGGGGCCTGGACGGAATACGTGTCTGGGGGCGTGACGTCATAATATACATCACACAAGATACAAAGAACAACCACTAAATGGACATTTTGAAAATCATAACTTGTTGTATTTATTAAAAATAAACAAATCTTACAAGATTTGAAGTTAAATTTAAAACGTTGCGGAAACATAATTAAGTTTTCAAAAGACAACGAGTATGAATGATAATAAATTCTTGAAAGATGATATCATATTGCACGTAGACTCCACATAGCACATCAGAGGAGTCCAAAGCTAAGTACCTGAAAAACATGCTTAAAACGTCAACATAAAGTTGGTGAATTCATAGGTTTATTTCAAACGTAATTAGTGTGGACCACAAGTTTATCAACATGTATGCGACAGTTATAACAGATACAACTTCACATAAAAAGGTATTTACGTTGCACTAAGATCATGACACCGAAGCTAATACTAAAGGATAGCATGTACAGTGCTATAAAGGCTTTCCCTTCAGGTGTCCGACCAAAGACCACCTAACTATTTCGACATGACATATATCCGTTAGTTCTTGGAAGTCTCGAACTAGTAAGTGCTTCTTACCCGGATAGGGATAATTAGTCCCAATAGATCTATTTATTCACTCGCGCTCACTTAACCAACAGGACGGTTACACTAATTAACGGTTCATGATAATTCAGGCAATAGTGGTCTAATTGCTACTTAGGCAACACGTAAACGGGGAAATTCTCACGTATAGTACTTGTGTCCAATTTTAAAAACAAGCAATGTTTCTCACCCCAAGTTATAAAACAATTATTCAAAACAAGTAAAAATGAGGCTTTGAACTCACCTCGAGTTGGTGAAATGAAAGAGTAAACGTCTAGGAATATGATCACACAGAAATGAATGATGGTACAAGAACGCAACCTAAGAGAATATAGGTTTCGACTTAGAATCGGATCGATAGGAAATTACGGATATTTTACAAATGTTTACGTAAAAATTCTTTTGTAAATGTCCTTATAATTAAAACATTAGTGATCGGTTTTGTGGTTAAAGGTATACTTATATATAAAACATATATAATGTCATTTAATAACGTTCAAGTAAAATATATTTATACATATATATTGTTTGGCATTTTACCTAATAATCCCAAATAGTGATTTAAAACCTTTCGATTATGATGTTTTTATATCTTTAATTTACACACTTCCCTGTAGGTCATCCATGCTAGTGCTTCTCTCACACGAGCACGCTTAACTGTCGGTAGTTAAATTAAAATATGGTATGTAGAAAAACTTGAAAAATGTATTTTAATGTAATATAATAAAAGTTAAGTATATAATATTTATCATTTACAATTAATATTGGTTTTTTCGAGGGGAATAGTTTATAAAAACATCATTTCACAATATAATCCTAAGTATATATAATTCTTAAAAATTCCGTCATGTCCCGTTTCGTGTTAACATGTTATCCAAAGTCATAGACTTTAAAAAAAACTCACTTTCAATTTACTTCACAAGTTCGATCAATAAAAAACTCTTAATAACTAGTCAGATAAGCAAACGTATTACATAACTCTCTGGTTCAATCAAAACGCTAACAAACTCTTAATAAGCCAAAACAACATAAGCCGAACCTTAAGCTTATGAGTTAAGCTCGCGGTTCATGGGCTTTTTGATGTGGGATGTGGCTTAAAAGCCCCTTAAGCATTCTTTGGCTTATTTCTTAAGCCAAATAAGCTCAACGTCTTGTCCTTTCAAAAATAAGCAAGAAACAAGCCGAATAAAATATAAGTCGAATTAAATAAGCTCGAACAAAACATTCCCTTCGTTTTCCTTATTGGGCCGAACCAATAATAAGCTCAATAATCTCAAAATAATCAAAATAAGCTTTCCAAAAGCTTATTAACATAAGCCGAACATAATAAGCTATAAGCTAGCATTTTTATTATACAAAAATAACCACAATCACAAAACTATATTTCTCTTATATTTCTTGTTATTATTTTCGAACCATAGGCATAACCTTTTAAGGTTTATGTAGTTTTAAAATCTTTGTTTTTACAAAATAAGTTGTACAACTAGTATGTATGCATCAAGATGATTATGAAAGTACAAGTTATTAAAATATTTAAAGACTTACAAAGTTTGAAGGTTTTAGGAAGATGAACAAGACTAATACAACCCAAATGTTGTTTAACATATACCCGAATGATACAAATGATCAAACCTTCAACAAATCTTCAAGAGTTTTTGAGTAAAGATGAAAAGTTTATGGATTTATGTGTGTGTGTGTGTTTTTCGTGGACTAGGGGAACAAGAGAGAAAAGAAAACCTTAATTGCTAAGTGTGTGTGTTTTATGATGAGGAAATGGAAGAAATGTTGTAATATGTAAATGCCAAGTTTACTTCCACACCTAAAAGTGTGAGTGTGTGTGGTGCGTGAAATATGACCAAGTGAAGAGAGGGGACCAAATGAACTCTCAAATCACAATGAAAGCTAGACAAATGACAAATGTAAACCTTAGTCTTTATTGTAGTTTGAATTTCAAATGGCATCATTAGTTACTTAGGGTTGGTTTGGACGCAGCATACATAAGGGGTGGGGGGAGACCAAAATGTTTTTCTAGTTTTATGATTCAAGTGCTCTTGGAAGATTTAATTTCTAAGCATCCATGCATATGCTCTTAGTTTTAAATTAAATCACTATCCCGCAAGTAACGAAACGAATAACTTATCCAACCATAATTATAACTTTAAAATATACCTAAAAATATAAAACCGGTGGCTTATTGCCAAAATACTACAATGTTTGGCGTCCCGATTCGCTCCCGGTAACGATTCTTAGATAATAACGGAACAACTTCCTGGTTAAATGGAAAAGTTAAAAATTCAAATTACTAAACAGAAATGGCTAAGTTATTAGACAGAAATTCTCGGGGTGTCACATTCTTTCCCTGTTAAAGAAGCTTTGTCCTCAAAGCTTAGGACGTAGCATCTGCCACCGGTGAAGAAATCAGGAAAAGAAGCGGGTACTTCTTCACGTTCCTACGTATACTCGGGACCTCTCTTAAAGCTCTAGCGTACCTTGACATTTGGAATGCGGCTCCGCTTCAGACGCTTAACCTCATGGTTCATGATTTTGACAGGTTCTTTAATGGGGTCGAACGTGTCGTCGATTTGGATTTCATCCAACTGAATGGCAAGAGTTTCGCCGGATAAGTACCCTTTTAGGTTCGAGACGTAAAACGTACTATGGGTTCTGCTTAGTTCTTTTGGGGGTTCAGGTCGATAAGTGACGGCTCATACTTTAACTAGAATCCTAAAAGGTTTGATATATCTGGTGTCCAGCTTTCCTTGTTTGCTAAAACGTATCACTCCTTTCCAAGGCGATACCTTCAACATGGCTTTATCTTCAATTTGAAATTCTAAGGGTTTGTGTCTCACGTCGGCATAATTCTTTTCTTGATGATCACTATTACCCAAATAGTGTCGTACTGCTTGTTTTCTCTGATAGTCTTGCGATGAAATCCATGGCTATATTTTCCTAATTTCCCATGGGGTATATCTGGTTGTACCAGTAAACCGGATGGCTTCGGATGATCGTTCCTTATCTTTAAACACATCATGCACTTGCTGACGTAGGTGGTGATGCCTTCTTCCATAACAAGCCATTGGGGTAACTGCTTAAGATTATGAAAAACATATCTGATGTCCAGGGTGGATAAAATAGTTAGGTTTGTGTGACTCGTGCTTGGTCAATTCTCCTAAGTCTCTAATGCATGGTAACCAACTCCTCCTCCTAATTAGAGAGTTTCATCAAGACGATTCTCAAACTCTTTGGCCATACCATGAAGGTTCTCATCCTTAACGTTCTCTTTTTTGAGAGCTTCTACTCGTGCCTTATGAATCTATGGTACTAGGTTTAAATAATGGTCATCACTAACTCTCACCCTGAAGGTTTACTTGTTCATCTTATTGCTTAGAGCACTGCCGCAATGCTTGCTTTTTCCAGGGTGATTCGAATCCTTACATTTGAAATCACTGAGCATCTTAACAATCTACAGGGTCCTCATGTGTCAAATTCCATTTGGTTAGAATGTATGTAATCTCTTATGGTTTGTAAACGTGATGCGCTTCATGCCATACGGGTAGCGTTCCTAATTATTAAAACTAAACACTATTTCTCCCAAACCTTCAGTTGTCGAGAATCCGTAAGCTACACCTTCCCCTTCTGCATCATTGTAGTACCAAATCCATTATGTGAGGTGTTATAAACTACGAAGTTTTCCGTTCCGTCAGGACATGCTAAAATTGGTGCACGACAAAGTTTCTACATCATAGTTGAAAGGCTTCCTCTTCTTTTTCTTCCCATTCGCATTTCACATTTTTCTGAGTCAGTTTGGTTAGAGGTTTCCATAACCTAGAGAAACTTTTGATAAATCATTGGTAAAGACCTAAGAATTTTCGTATCTTCGTTGGAGTCGTAGACGTTGTCTAATCCTTGATTGACTCAATCTTGGCGGTATCGACGTGAATGCCTTGACTATCAACAACGTGGCTAAGAAATTACACTTTCAGGAGTCAGAATTCGCACTTAGGGAATTTGACGTATAATTCCTTATTATTAAGCAATTCTAAGATAAGCCTAAGGTGTTCCTCGTACTCCTTATTTGCTTGAGCAAAAGAGATATCATCGATGAATACTATCACAAACTTATCCAAGTATGGTTTGTACACCCGATTCATGAGATCCATGAATGCCTCTGGTGTATTGATCAAACCAAATGGCATAACCTAAAACTTGAATTGTCCATAACGAGTCCTATTACGGTATTAGAATATCTTTTTCTCGAACTCTAGTTGGCAGTATCTAGTCCTTGGGTCAATTTTCGAGTAAATGCTAAATCCTTGTAGTTGATCGAAAAGATCATCTATACTAGGTAACGGGTAACGGTCCTTCACGGTTAGCTTCTTCACGGTTAGCTTGTTCAATTCTTGGTAGTCTATGTATATCTTGAAGGATCCATCCTTCTCTTCGACGAACAATATTAGAGATCCTCAAGGTGAGGAACTCGGTCTTACAAATCCTTTTGAGTATACGACATACTACGCCGGAGACGGTCAACTCTCTTTCAAGATGAGATACCTGAAGGTTTTGACAGAGTACTTTGGGGAGATTTGATGGTTATGTTCAATCCAGATGATGAAAATCTAGCTACTAATATCGATGCATATCCATCACTCCTATTGCTTCGAATCGTTAAGGTTTCATCACCTAAAGGTATACAAACAATCTTTTTATCACGAATGAATCATGTGTGTACATTGTCAACCAATTCATAACCAATTAATAACATCAAAACAACCAGGTCTATGGTATAAAGTCTATCTTGAATAGATGATTCAGAAAATTCAGTTCACAATCTTCAATGATGGTCCTATGACCTTTCCGTCGGCTAACTCAACAGAATACCTAGTGTCTACAGTAGATGGGACAGTGTTACTTAAAGGGCTAATCTTAATGGGGGTGAGGCTTTTATCAACTAGGTTCCATGTTCTTGCAATAACTGCGTCCATTGCTTTAACTTCAGGTCCATCAAAAGTTTCGTCAGTACTAGAATCTCATAAGTTACGTGATTCTAACTAACAAAAAGGTAAGTATATTGAAGGAAATCTCCTAGTTCTCCTTGGTTTTTAACCCAATCTAGAGTGAAATGTCCATCACGATATAAAATTCAAACAAATCCCATAATATCGTGACTACAGGGAGTAGGATTCGGTCTCTTGGCTACGGGTGTAGGGTTTCTATATGCTAAGGCTGAGGAAAATCCGCTTGGTTATGACGCTTACGAATGCGGATACATGTGACTGACACGACTCATGAATACGCACGCAAAATATTAATAAAACTATTAGTACTATATAATCTCGTTGACAATGTAGAGAAAAGAAAGAAAATAAAAATGGAAAGTAAGGGTAAATTGACAAAAAATTTATGGTGACTACTCCCAGCATGTAACACCCTTAAATTTGAGCACGCAGCGGAATGTTAAATATCCGAGGGCGTTACATTTATGTATCAATAGCACAAGATTCTGAGAACGACTACTAAACGTGTCGTTTGAAAAACAAAGATACATTGGATTAACAAAATACTTGTTTGTTACATAAGCCCGTGGCTTCAAATTGTTCAACAATATAAATAAAGATTCCGTTTATAACGCTTTTCCCAAATGTAAATAAGACCCCAAATCTTAAGTTTGGACATCTTCAATTTTGACTTCCAATGTATCATCGCACCTCGTGCCTTAATTGAACTAACAACCATGCTTAATAAACGTCAACATAAGTTTGGTGAATTCATAAAGTTTATGTAAAATCAATTAAGAACCGCAAAGATTCCCAAGAGTATGATGTAGCAAACACAGGCCAAACATCATAAAAAAGTGATTACATCATAAAAGGTAATTACGTTTTCCTAAGCTCATGACACTGAAGCTTAACATATGTGAATGCAAATATATTTGCCAACGAGTGTCCGTAAATGATGTGCTAACCCTGCAACATCCTAAATTTTACATGGTATGCGTTCGTTCTCGGTGATAGCTAGTCACCCGAAAGAGGATTGTCAATCCCTAATAGATCTATCCATAACATTCGCGCCCACATAATGTAATTCCCAATCACATCTAAGCAATTAATAGTTCATGATCACGGATATAATGGGTTATGGTAACTCAGGAAAACACGTAATCATGGTATAAAATATACACTTGCGTCCAATTTGTAAAACAAAGCATGTTCTAACCCCAAGGATGTATATCATTTAAATAATTGTAAAAACATGGGGCTATGAACTCACCTTATTAGCTAGTTCTCTGAATGATAATAAATATCTAAGTAAGCAGTGAATCACACCGTCAAGTACCTAAGTAAATACGGTCAAGTCTTAGTCTACACATTTACGCTAACGACTCATTGAATAAACTAAATTCCATTTTAAGTTTATATATACTGTTATCACTTGTGTGGTGGTGCACATGGTTATTGTATTTACAATTTCGATGGTTCTCGGAAAACGCGAACTCATTGTTAATAAATATACTTATTTATTAAGTCGTTAATTAAACCCATTTAATGTCCGAATATCTTAATATTCGACCGATTCGTTAAGTGTTTTATTTATTCACTTTTGTTCAAAAATATACCCTTAAGTTTCTTATAAATACAAAACAGCCCCTGGGTTATTAAATATACTTTATTTACATTTTAAACCCCCAAGTTTCATTAATCACATAAATAGTCCTTTAAGTTTACAAAATTGTAATTTAGGTCTTTATAGTTACACTTCAGTCCCTGAGTTTCAGAATGTTTCAAAAACAGTCCTTGGAGACAATTCGAAAGTGACAATTTAATCCCTTAAGTTTCGAATTGTACATTTTTAGTCCCTCGATTTGAAAAAATTACATTTTAGCTCCAAATAAAACTCAACAAGTGGCACTTCTTTTTGTTAAGTCCAAATAAGTTGTAAAAGCTGTTTCGGCTTATAAATAAGCTATTTGAGCTTATTCTTGGCTTAACGGGCCTTATTGGGCCCGTTAAGGTCCGTTTAGCTTTTTAAAGGTCCGTTATAGTTTTAATAAGTCTAAAGGTCCTCAATAAGCTCAGTGGGGCCTGATAAGTTGTAAATAAACTCGGGGAGCTTATTGTAGCTTATTTCGAGCTTATTGGGCTTACGGGCCTAATAACTCAACCCGTATAGAACCTTAAGGGTCCCGTAGGTTTATCTAACTTATTTCTTGGGCTTATTTAGTGTCTTAGGGTCTGTTTTGTTTCAGCTTATTTAAATAAGCTAATAAGCATTAGTTAGTGGGCCGTTGGGCCCATTTAAGGCCCGAAGAGTGTTTTAGGCTTTTCGGTTGGGTTCATTTGGGTCCATTAAGTTCTCAAGAGCACAAATGTCCTCAATAAGTTCATTTAAAACTGTTAAGTTGGTAATAAGCTCGGGAGAGCTTATTAGAGCTTATCCGAGCTTATTGGGCCCGTGAGCCCAATAATTTAAACCCAAATGTTATAAAAGGGTCCATCAAGCATTACTAGCTCAATTTCTAGGCTTGGCAAGCTTATTAGGGTCTGTTTTGAATCAGCTTATCCAATAAGTACTTAAGCTCTCGCTAATGGGCTGTTGGGCCCGTTTAGGGTCTGAATAGGTCGCTACATGACTTGGGTCAGCCCATTAGGGTCCATTAGACTCTTTTAGGTCTATTAAGTCTACCAATGTTCATACAAGCCCACTAATAAGCTATTCGAGCTTATCATGAGCTTATTGGCTCGTATTGGGCTTGGTTGTGGGCTAGTAAGCCCGACAAGGGTTTGTTTGTGTTTTTAAGCACTCATCAAGGTGTCCTAAGACTTATACAAGTTCCATGAGTATATTAAGTATTTCAATAATCTCAAGGAGCTTATTCATACCTTATGGCTCCTCTATCTTGGGCCCGTCAGGCCTGTTTAGGCTGTTGGGTCTATTGGGCCCAACTGTGGGCTTTGCGCGAGTTATACAAGGCCCATTGTGGCCCGTTGACATTTCTAGCACAAGCATGGTTCGAAATATGGGTCTAGCGACTAGGTGTTGTTTATTTGGCTTGTATTTAGATCGTGTTTGCCACATGCACACGTAAAAGAGTGTCGAGTATTCCTTCCCAAGGCTAAATGCTACATTTACTCGTAAGGTTTACGTGTATCTTTTATAAAAATGGTTTGTACGTGCCATAGGTCTCGTTTACCTATAGACGAAAACGTGAAGTCCCTTGTTTACTTGTTTAACTTCTTTGTACATATGTTTTAATAAGTCTTAGCACCACACGAGTATAACATGTACATGTATAGCTACGTAACCCTATATGGGTCCCGAAACGAGTATAAAAATCAAATAAAGACTAAGCTATGAATCTCCTTGAGTCGAGAGAGACTTACAATGGTCCTAAAGCTCGATGGTGTGTTTAGATGTAAACCCGACTCGTATACGCCTAAAACGTGTATTACTTAAGCTTCAAAGCTTGGTATACCAAATCCTTAGCTCGTACACAACTCTTAACACCCTTATGTTCAATCTTAAAGGCTTCTTCGTGTTCTTAGAAGGAATGTGGGTCGAGTTTGGGTTCGGTTTGATGTAAGCCGAATAAGGTAGGGGAAAAGATGAAGTTTATCTTAGTGAGAGAGTTTTGAGAGTTTAGAAATGTATTAAGTGTAGTTGTGAGTGTGTATTTATAGGTAATAAGCT
>BQNB010100956.1:3768-16565 GCA_026074375.1 Tanacetum coccineum | reverse complement strand
ACGACATAATCAAAATAATTTAAGGTCAAAGTTGAAGATGAATGACTTCGAAAGTCAATAGTGGACACTTATTTAGGGACGAAGGGAGTACATGTTAACTATTAATAAAGTCATATGAATCATGTATTGTGGGGTTGGACGCCAAGTTTTATCATGGAAAGTGGGAGGGCTCAAGTTTGATTCTAGGCATTTCACTTTTCTTGCTAGTGCTCTGACCACTTGTTATACATATAAGTATTTTTATTTTTCACATTTCCTAGTTTTAGGCTTTTTTTTTATTAATTATTTGCCCCTTTTTTCTTTCTTTGTAGAGCAATAAATTCAAGAAATTGTTTAAGCAAACAAAAATACGTTTGTGTTGTGAGTAGGGGTGTCAATAGGGGCGGGTTGACCCAACCCGAACCGATAAGGCTTATCGGGTCGGGTTAAATCGGGTTTAAAAATCTTGTTGGGTTGATTTGACTCGAACCCGATAATCCGATAATGTTATCGGGTCGGGTTCGGGTTAGATGATTAATGTTGTCGGGTCAACCCGATAAGACCCGAAAATCAATATTTTATTTTTGAAGTTATAATTTTTGTGCTATTTTGACAAACTACTGATAGCAATGACGAGTCTGCAATTCACTAAAATTAGTTTTAAGAACATCTAATTAATAGTTAAGTATCTCAGTAACACCACCCCTACTAGTAATATCTACATTTCCATCTTCAGTTTACAGAGTGTCCCAACAACAAAGTTTTGTTGATCCTGGTACATTACAAATTGAAGCAATAATAAGTACAATACATTACAAGTTGGTTATCTAACGATTCTTATTTGTAGCCTTCATATGTTAATTTTGTTATCAACCTTAACTTTTTGTCTTAGTTTCATCTATGTATATTTTCGTCTTAGAGGTATCGTCTAAAATATATACACGCCTACACAAACTAAAATTACGTAGTACTCCGTAGCATGCTAGTGAAATGACTTAATGTAATATTGTGTAGGTAACCAAAATTCCATATACGATTTACATACCATCCTTGATGCGACTCATACACTTTACATTAGTCATAACTAAGTGCACGTACATCATGCGAAATTGGCAACTTGTATTGACTTAATTAGCAGTAGCACTAACAACATTCTTCTCGCATGCTAATGGTGCTTTCAACTTTGCATTGGCTGTGTATCCTTCAGGTAATTTAATGATAAAAGGCAAACAAAAAATCTCATTTCTAGTATCACCTGATAACCCGACATAACCCGACCCGATTACCACCCGGACACGATAACCCGATTCCATATCGGGTCGGGTTGCGGGTGAGTTTAAAAAAATTCAAAACCCGACCCGATAAGACCCGGTAACCCGACGCGATAACACCCCTAGTTGTGAGTATCTTCAATGCATTTAACAAGTGTTGCAATTTCAAACAATAAATGCTGAAACAACACAAATGAAAAGAAGAAGAATGAGACATAAAGTACCAAAATGCAGTTTGTATATGCTTTTTTATTCTTTTTTTTTTTTTTTAACGGCAACTTTATTAAAAAAAACTAGCAAGGAGCTAGAAAGACATTACAAAGAAATAACCAGTACACTTGACCTTATGGATTTAATATAATTTAACTAGAATCTTTTTATCATCAAACTTTTCCTTCAGGCCTATGCACTTATATTATTATGTATTAGCCTTAAGGCTTGCTCGATGGGCGGCTAGCTTTAAGAATTGTTAAAAATTTAAATAAAGTAATAGAATGATCAATACTTATGTTTAAAAAATACGTAAGAAAATCTACTAGTGGAAAAAGAGAATAACAAATAAAAGCACAGTTATAATCTATAAACGACTTCTTGTGTTTTTGTACTTATCATCTTTGTCACAACATAGCACGTACTTTTAAACCTACAAAATCATGGATATAAATCATTTCTTTTTATGTGAGAAACTTGCAATGCAATGTTGCAACAATACATATGCAATGATACTGAGTCTAAAGATTTTATAATTTAATTATCAGCTTCAGCTTCAGTTTTTTTTTTGAACGACAACTATTTGAACGGCAACTATTTAATTATCAGCTTCAGTTGATATAGGTAATACGTATAAAGGTCTACTCCAAAACTAATACATTTGTTCATGATTGAAACATTGAATGTTCATGGCCGTTAGTAAGTACACATTCTAAACATCAAAAGAAGTCATTTCTTGGGCCATCATGTTTTTATTCTTATAAAACCACAAACTTATTGTTTGTTTTAGGATAATGCAATCGTAGGCCATTAAAGTTTTCTATATGCATGTATCATATATATATAATTAATAGGTTGCAAGTTCGTGTTCTCCTTATAGAGAGCTTCGCAGTGAACTTTTATGTGTCCAAAATGGAGATATTGCGTTTCAAAGTTAGGCATTCGGTACCATGCTTAAAGAGGAATTATGTTTATTTTGTATCCCACATCGGTGGGATGAGTAAACTTGTGAGGAATTATGTTTTTGGTTACATTTTGGTCCCAGGCTATGACCTCCCCTGTTGGAGCTCTTGATTTGGTTTGTTTTGCAAACATTGGTATGAAATTGTATCGGGTCTAAATGCATTAAAACTATCAGCTACATGATATTAAAACATATGAGATGCCGGATTTGTGATGAGGACGTCGAAACAAAAAAAAAAAGAAAAGTTAAATGATATTAAAAGTAAAAGTAACAAAAGGTCATGTGATCAAGTCTTCGTACTTGAAAAGAAAATGATAATAGCCATTTGACTTCGTCATCCCTCATTAAAACTATTGGCTATTTAGTTGTCTTATACTTACTTCAACTAACAACTAAGAATAGGAACACAACTTAAAGTTTTTTTGTTACTTCATTTTTTTAATCACGTATTGCAGTAACTATTCGCTTTTCTACCATGCCATTTAGATGCTATTTATTTTCATAAGTAAATCAAATTGCCTATTTTTAGCACATATTATTATAGATTCATAAATCTTGTTATATGGATAGTTTTCCACACAGTAATGGGCCGGATCTCACACTTGTGAAGTTGTGGGCCTATTAATGGGTAGACTCTAGAGTTTTAATGCATTTAGACCCGATACAATTTGTTATATGGATAATTTATAATAGGATCTCACACTTGTTATATGGATAATTTAATGGGATCTCACACTCTAGACTCTAGACTCTAGAGTTTTAATGGGTAGACTCTAGACTCTAGACTCTAGAGTTTTAACAACTAAGAATAGGATCTCACACTTGTTATATGGATAATTTATAATTCTCAAGAATTTAAATTTTATAAAACTTAAAATTCTGGAATTTCAAATCCACGAACCAAACGACGCATAATTTATTGAAAATTCTCTCAAAACAAATTAGAAAATCTCGTAGTATCCTTCAATTTAGCATTAATCATTAATTTCAAATCCATGAGCTAATGTACAGTTATTTAACATTTTTGCCTTTGAGAACGTGGTGGTTTTATTGCTTATCACTACTAGTACTAGCATACTTAATTGTTTGCTACAGAACGTGTTGTGTGTGTTGAAGTAGAGGGATTATACTTTGATCCTAGTTTTTGAGTTATAACACATGAACTGTGTCTTACAACAAAAACGCGTCTTATAATAAAAACAACTTACTTACATTACATTGTTTCATACTGTAGATTAAAAACGCAAAACACATGGACAAGCCAATCCAACGGTAGATAATTAAATTTCTCAAACGTTCTACCGCAACTCCCAGTGATTTGTGTTAAATGAATATGTCTTTAAGTTACCTTTTGTGTAACATGGCTTAGTTGTTGAGTTAGTTAATGCTCATCATTTACAATTTTGTGGATCATATAGTGTACGAGGCAAGAAGACCCGTGCGTTGCACACGGCCTAGGACAATTTGTTTTTCGCATGGTGTGTGTATAATGGTCGCTTGCAGCGTAATTTCGTCAAATGCCGATCGTTTTTTTGATGGTTTATTACTCATACAATTGGAGTGGGGTATTTGAGTTTGCCGTTAACAGCTAATCCATTTATACAGTACCCTATTTTTTGCGGTAGCAGAGCTTGGCATGTCAATTTAATTCGCGTGAATTTGTTACTTGTAACTGGGTACGTAATGCATTTCGCGACGGTTGAGGCTATGTTTCATTTAACGAATGTTAAGTGAAAGTGTTTCGTTGCGACGGTCATTTGTGGGAAACTAACGGATTGTTTAAGGGTAAACTATTGTTAGTCTAAGGTTGTGTTTTGTGTCTAATATTGTTTAGGAGGGTTTAGTTTGTTATTTGTACATGGGGTGGGAGTTTAGTTTGTTTGATGGTGAAAGATGGAGGGTTTAGTTTGTTCTTTTGAGGGAAGTGTAAGTTATAGTGTCACTGTGTCGTTCAATGATCGCAATCAGTCGTTCCATCCTAATTCCGTCGTTACAATTTCTCTCGCAATGATGGTTTCCGTCTTATTATCTACCACATATTTTTCTATATATAGTATTGTATACTTGTACTTCTCTCCCCATCTGTCTTCTCTAATCAATTACTGTGTCCTGTTATACTTTGTTATCTATTTCAACTTCTGTTATCATCCATTGCGGCACCTGGTCAAGGCAACAAAATAGCGAGACGTGTTGTTGATGATCTCATTAAATTCAGTGGCCAGACAACTGTAGATGGGTATATGAATTTTTTTAAGGCACAACAAATCTCCGAGACACGCCGTTTTGTTAACAGGATGCGGGAAGAAGTTCAGACCTGCAGGAATCAAATTGCTCAGCTGCATGCTTTGATTGCTGAAATGGAGGCATTTGATGATCCTAGTGAAGTTTTTGACACATTAATGGGGCTTAGGGATGATGTTAGGGTTGAAGATGCCAAGTTAATGGGTCTGAATGATCTGATTGCGCAAGCTGAGGAGGAGATTTGTGTCTAGTTGTTAAAAGATCAAACATAATCTCAAGACTCGGAATCAAATAATCTTTAGATAAAGTTATGCATTTATTTTCTCTCGGTTCAGACATTTTTGGCCTTAAATGGGGATTAATATACAAAATATTGAACTAAAATACTACGTTGTAAGCTCTTGATTATGTCTGTCACCATGAAATTCAACTCAGAATTGTCCTACAAAGGTTTAGCAAAAAGCTGATAACACTCATTCTAGAACCAAAAAGAAAACGTATTCCTTCTTGCATATCACATCAATGGTTTTTACCTTTAATATTGTTCCCTGCTTCTCCTTGTTCTTTACCTTTCCTTTTGTGTTTGTAACATCCGGAGTGTTACCACGATATTTCCAACAATATTAAACTTTACAATTTAATGAGAATCTAACATGGGTTCTTGATCAAATGGGCTACTAATAAAGTGAGGCACAAAACCTGATGTCAAAAGATTGAAGACACACTTGCATTAGTTGTCAGACCTTGTTAGACCCATCTAACCATGTTTGACCCATTATAGATAATAACCCAAACCGACTTACTGACAAATAACTGGTTTAATGTTCCCTTAGTGTTATTTTAAGAAAACAAAGTATTAAAAATGGAACATTTAAGACTAAAATATTGTTGCAGACGTCATGAAATGTACTGCATACCATATTTTATTCTAAAATTTTCAAATTTACAAATGGATCGAATTCATCTTGACATACAGGCTCTGCTCACTTCTATGCTCACTCATGTATCAGCAAAAAGGGCTATTAGGTTACACCAACGGTTAGCTATACCAATGACCATTTAAAGAGAGTATTTGTCTTATGTAAAATCGGACTCTTTTGAACTTCAACTTAAATCAACATCCATTTCGCTCTCAGAAGCGCCTGAATTCCTGCAATATTTTCCAATTCCAATGCCACAACGCCATCTTTCTGATCCTTATCCACTTTCTCGAGCGTTGGCCTCTGCCAGAATTGTTCATAGAATATTAGTGAAAGCACAATCTTAAAGTTCCATTATGAGAAGTGGTAATTAACCTTGAATTGATCATAGAAGTGTGGTCAAAGTGACAGTTCAAAAAGGGCTGGCAAACCCACAAACACATATATTATCCATTATTTTGTAAATAAATAATGTGCTAAGTATGAGTACGTAAACTAAATTATTAGATAATGTGGTTTTGGTTTTATGCATCAAGATACACAATATATTTCAGATCACTTTCGACCAATTCATGTTTTCTTATGTATTCAGTTTAACCCAATTGACCCGTTTGACATAAAAGATAATCCGAGTTGCCCCATTATTGCAAGTAAACATGTCAAAAAATGTCACGTATAATATACCGAGAATTACTTTATATCATCATGTTGGGTCAGTGAATTTCCTCCGTTTCACTACCAACATTTAGCCAGATACATCTTTGCAAAAAACAAAGGATCTAAAGAATGAGACTTACCATTAAAGATTAACCTCATCAATTATAATTTCAGATCATAGTGTGAATTTCTGTATTTGAGTATTTCAGCCTGGGATTTGCTTCTTAACTGAGCAAGCTATTGCACAACATCCGTCAATATAGCATCCTTGTCAACTTTAGCGAGCTTCTCGGTTCAAGGATCGACGCCATATAGCTCCTCATCTCCTGTAAAATTTTGTTTCAAAGGTTATATCAGAATTATAAAGAATAATGTAAAGATAAAATATATACCCAAGAACAACTTCGTAGTAAATGAATTTCTTAAATCTATCCTCTAAAAATTACATTTATTAGGAATACTATACTAGGACTTCCCAGTACTAAAAGGAAGTAATGTTGAAGGGTGTGCACCCGGAGAGTGACTGATGAAGTAATAAACCCAAATGCATATTCTATGATGCGAGGATGACTAATTCTCACAACTTCCTTAAAAGCTTTTGTGTTCTGATCTGCAAATCGTGAAGGAAGAACAATTTTCAGATTATTTCCCGCAAAGATCTTAGATGAATGTAAGTAAGCTGTAAGATGAGTTTTACCACAAACAGCTAGTGATAGTTTTACCAAACACGCATCATAATATAAACTTAATTAAAAAAAAAAGTAAAATACCAAACGAAATAAACAATGAATGTATACCGCATGAACATAAATTTGATGCTTCTCCGCTTAAACCTTCGCAACATATGATTTCCTAAACTATAGTCAAACACGCTTACGATCACTAAGCCCTAATTTATACACAACTATTAAAAAAATATAAAGACAAATTTATACCGATTGAATATAAAACTGATGCTTATCTGCCTGAGCTTTTGCAAGCACGGAAAAACGGTTTTTGGCGGCAGACTTAAGTTCATCGCACCGCAAGTGAAGCGAATTGAATTCGACTTTAGGCAAGACATATTTTTGCTCATAACACTCTTAAAATATACCTCAAGTGAAGGACTCATGATACTTGTCACAATAAAGCGGATATTTAGTATTCACACGCAAATGGACGCAATTGCAAATTATTTTCGCTAGGAGATAAAGGAACGGTTACTTCCAATAACGTACATCTGCATTGCTTTTAGTATTCATAAGCAAATCCAAAAGAAGTTTATAGACTGGGCTGGGCATCAACCTTGACCATTGGAATGTATGTTCTTAGTATTAGCGATACGCTTAAGAAACAACTTCTCATTGAATTGTGAATTTCAAATGCATCTTCCGGAATGCATGTGCGGTTTCCCTGGTGTTCTAAACACACAATAAAAAACAAAATAAGCGTGCAAGCTTAAGAAACAACTTTTCATTGAACTGTCAATTTCATCAAACATTAACAATTATATCATACAATTATCTTTAGAAAATAAAGATATAAAAGCGACAATCTAACATCAACTTATACAGTACACGTATTATGTTCTATCTGTATCTCAGGTCGAGTTGATGACATAAATCTAACCTTGTATGGACTCGAAGAACTGTGTGTTGATTATATCGATCTTCTGTCCGCTATTTTAGTGTCCGGCATAGGGAATTGATGTGTAAATAACAATGTTGTATCTGCAATTTTGGTCTATATTAACACCCTGCATAAAAAATTGTTTCTCAGTAGTATGTTCGTATGCTTACAACCATATGAGTTTTTATATGAGACGTGTTTAAAGTGACAAAACAACAGTCAACTATGCATCCCTAAACATCTCGAAATCTGAAAGATTGATTAATAGTTTTAATTTTTAATGACACTATATTGTTTGACCTTGAAAGCTAATGGCAACATAGGGTATGGCTGTAACTTAATTTAGCTCAGAAAAAGAAGCATATGGTGTTAAATACAAAGGTTGTAGTCAAAACAATAAAAGGCTAAGCAATCCACATGAAATGTAAATAACATTTCGATATGAGAAAAGGATATGTGAATTTTAATACTGTGAGTCGTAAGCCTGCAAACACAAAACATACCACCTGAACCAAACGCCCCTAAATGCATCAACATGACAGTCCGTTAGTGAATATTCCTTTTTTGATTCAATATTTCACATACCGGATACCTTATTTTATCCAAACTAAGCAAATAAGTGGAAGGACTTTGTTTTATCCAAACACTCTAGGCCGCTCATCCCTTTTAGAAATAAGTGATGCCAAACACCCTCTTTAGAACATGTTACTGATTATTTTTATGTTTTAAATATTGGCCAATGGCATTTTGTTACCCCTGCGTGCTTTGTCTTCTTCTCGACCAAAACATCACCAAGCTCGCCCCATAAGGTTACCCTGAGTGACTGGCCCCTGTTTCATAAGTCAACAATCACAACCATCCCAGCTTTAGGGAACAAATGAATTGCAGGCAGCCAACAATACTAACCTTTGGTTTGCTAGGTAAAACTCGAGCGTCTTAGACCCTTTCCTCGTGTAACTTGTCCGCCCAACATTAGTTACGTACCCGACTATATCTGCAGGGCATTAAATGGTCCGTAAGTATAATCGGCCAATAAAACATGGCCTAAAGAGTAAGGCTAACAATTGGAAAAACTGGTTACCAATTAAATACTTGTTGTTAGCAGCCTCCACCTGATCAAATTCTATCAAACGGAAAGGATATCTGCAGAAACCGTGGGGGTCGGCAGAAACCTTTCGCGCCGTAGTTTCCCCATCAAACTCAATCATGAACTTGTCATCCCTAAAGATCCTAAATTCATCTTTATACGATGTTTGGGGACCTAAACTCTTACGCTGTGCATTTATACATTCATTCAGGATGGGATATCTTCTTGAGGGCTGCAAGCGGGGCATCTGGAGGGTTGTCAAAGAACGTAACTGCAGACTTGTTATTACTATATGTAATAATGTAGATTGATTTGTATTCTGTGGCAATAACCCCAAACCTGTTTTAATTATGTAAAAATGAATTAAGATCATTTGTATTCTGTGAGGAAGAGATGAGTTCGATTATGGGTTGGAAGCATTTAAAGATACAGCCCAATTAAATTAAGGGGCTGAATCTTTTAGTATAATAAATACTTTTTATAAAAGAAGTCTGTTTTACAAAAACATTAAAGCTCATATAATTTTCCAAACTGATAAACAATACCATTACATATTTTTATATATTTTTATAATCAATAGCAAGACCTACGAGTTTGAAAGCATAGTATTAACTTCAAGACATGCAATTCATATTTACTATGGTATATAAGCTTAGAAGCTTTTCACTCATCTAGCTATGTGGGAGAAAAACTCCACATTATTTCATAAAAAATCTATTTCACTAATCCAAGACTACATTTATCGATGGTGAGAATGGAAGCCTCACGCTTCAGTGAGCCATTTCTCACCCGTGAACCCCACTAACACCCAAATACCTCACGCGTTAGAACATGCAAAAATAAGTGATAATGGTGAGGCTATTACTTTTCGGGCATTGTGAAATTGTGAGCCACCTCCACTATGTCATTTATAAAAAAAAAACTTTCCTTATTATTGTTTTATTTATATACAAATACCCTTTAAACTTCAATATTTTTAAACACGACTTCAAATTATACACTCTCTACTCACATTATCATTTTTACTATGTGTCAACAAAATATATTTTAGTTTACGTTTTTTATTTATCTATGTAGTGTTTACGTTTTTAATTCCGTATGTTTACGTTTTTAATTATTTTTGTAACATTTTTAATTTATAAATAATAAAAGTTTTAGTTTTTTTATAAAAAATGGGTTGTCCGATGAGGGGTTTTGTGATTGATAATAGTGAAGTGTGGGCGATAGTGAGGGTAAAAAGTAGGAGAAAGAAAGCTGATATGATGCTGATGTATCCGGTGAAGAGGTGTTTATTGCAGTGACTGATAAAAGTAGCCTAATAGGATTATACAACTTATACTTCTATGGTCTCGATAAGGAACACCCCGAAAGCCGTTGGTTCCACTTCTATGGTTGATGACCTATGGTTAGTCCCTATTAACGATAACTGAATTTTTGATGACAATGAGGACTTTTAAATGACTTGATGTAGGAGAGTTTGTAAAGGTGTTTAGTGTGCGGTCGGTCATTGAGTGAGTTGTTATTATGTATCTTTAGACTTTGCAAGAGAATGTGATATCTTTTGTTACTAGAATATTAGTTGAAATGAGAGTCTTTTTAACATAAACTCTCTTTCATTACTCCAAAATGTGAATTTGTGATTTTGTTACACACCATGTTGCCGCTATATGTGATCATTCATATCAAGTTTTTTTTTTGGTTTTTATGATGAGCATGATGGCGAATTGGCGATAGGAACGATTTGGGTGATCGAAATATGATAATATTTCATTTGAAATATACACGAACAATAAAACAAATTTTATCTTGCTTGATTATTATAAATATCAAAAGTAAATTCAATATCAACTAGGTGCTTCCCTCTCATTCTGAGCCGACTAGGTGGGTTAAGTTAATTCCTATTAAGATTAATGTTTTTATGTGGCGAGCTCGTCGGGGGTGTTTGCCTACTAGATACAATCTGGTCCTCATAAAGGTGTTATTATTGGAGTCCACTTCTTGCCCGTTTGTTTTTCGGATGAAGAGGTGTACCATCATTTGTTTATTTTGATGTTCTCTATCTCAGGAGGTTTGCATCGTGTTTGCCGTTGTAGTGGGAGATCGTTTCCAGCTTTGGCGTTCGTTCTCAGAAATGGGACGATCGGTTCTCTTCAATTCGTCTTCCGGTTCAGTTAAAAGGTTTTTGGAAGGAGTCTTCTATACGTTGCTTGGTGTTTAATTGTGATTTCAGAATCTTCTAGCTTTTGAATTTAATAAGAGACCGTCTAGACGATCCTTTTTGAGAATAATTGCTCCTCTAACCCTCTTCCTTCCTTTCTTTGTGTAATAGTAGGTGTAGTTAGAAATTTCCTCTAAGGGATGATTGGCTTAAAAACCCGCATTTAATATCTTTGTAATTTCTTTTCTAGCTCCTTGCTAGTTTATAAAATTTTGCCGTTCAAAAAAAAAATTCAATATCAACTAAATAGGTAACTAGAAAACTAAACATAACTCAGATTAGTGTCTTGACGGCTTCAAGGTTGACAACAACAAAAAAAAAAAACTAGTCTAGTCCTTTAAATACTTGAACGAGGTTGCAACTTGGAAAAAATAGTAAAAGTGTACCATGTTTAGAGATATTTCAACTTTTCGTTGAACCAGGATTAATCTTACAAGTTAGCTTTATAACATTGAACTGTTTTTTGCTATAATATTTTAACATCGATATTACTTTTTTTTTTTTTGAACGGCAACTTTATTAAAAAAAACTAGCAAGGAGCTAGAAAGACATTACAAAGAAATAAGATAGGGGTTTTTTAACCAATACTCCCAAGAAAAAACCCTATTACATCTACTAGAACACCATAAAAAGGACAAAGAAACAATGTCATCAAAAATCGTCGAACGATTAGGAGGCGAAGCGTCAAAGACCAACTGATTTCGAAGCCTCCAAATCCGCCACCAAGCAACATAAAAAACACCTTCTAAAATAGACTTGAGACTGGTCGAAAGTCGAAAGGATAAGAACCAAGCATCCCAATCCGAGGAAAGTGAACAAATTCCTGTCCAATGTGGCCTCAATCCCACCAAACTACAAATTTTACTATCAGAACAACCCATAGTCCACGTCACATAGAGATGTTTCAACTTTTCGTTGAACCAGGATTAATCTTACAAGTTAGCTTTATAACATTGAACTGTTTTTTGCTATAATATTTTAACATCGATATTACTAACCAGCGCACATAGTCAAAGTTTGGTAAAATTTATTTTTTCTAAGACTTTAGGTTAGGTTACAATGATTTTGATTTTTGAGTACTAAAATGGTTATTAGCTGTATCAAAACACACTGCAATACAAGCACTAGCTAGAAATGAAATAAGTAAATAAGTTATTCTAGTAAGCATTTTCGAACAGTCGAACAATACATTTTTTTTAAATGGTTTCCTCGGTAAATTTATTACTCTAAAAAGCAATTCAGTACAATGGGTGTGGGTGAATCCCACATCTCAGCCCGTTACGTAGGCAACCTACTTCCTAAAGGAAGGTACGCATAAAGACTAGACTACAATTGACTCAACATCAAGTAACTTGTTTCTTCTTTCGACCTCGAACCTTGATATCGAAATTATCGCATATAGATTGAATATGGTCAAGAATTATCTGACCTTCATATAAATCATCATCGTATGGGTCGTAGTCGTATTTAGCATTCCCATATGTTTCCCTATATTGTTCCAGCAAGCTCTTAGTACCATATCCAACCCCCGATGGTTTTGTAGCCAGGACGTGTGCCATTTCATTATCAATCGGTTCAACTTCATTCTCGCTATTATGATCATCCAAATAATCAACTTTTTTCAGAGGTTTACCATCATCCA
>BQNB010100955.1:4001-24586 GCA_026074375.1 Tanacetum coccineum | reverse complement strand
GTGTAGATTTTGACCTTTTGCCTTGGTTAAGGGCATTTGGTTGAGATTTGCATTTGTGTTATTTTATATATACGTACTACAGCGCGAATCAGTCTACTAGTTTATGGATGATACGCGGTAGAAAGACAGTGGGTAACTCCATACTTAAGCATGACCTTTGCGAATTGGTCATTGCAAAAGTGAGTACCACGATCACTAATTATAGGACGAGGAGTTCCAAATCGGGCAAAAAGAGATTTCAAGAATTTAACAATAACTCGGGCATAATTAGTAAGGAGCGCTTTTGCTTCAACCCATTTAGACAAGTAGTCAATGGCCATGAGAATGTACTTGTTCCCTCGAGAAGACAGGAACGGTCCCATAAAATCAATTCCCTATACGTCAAAGATCTCGCATACTTGAATTGCCTTTTGAGGCATTTCGTCTTTTTGCAAGATTTTGCCTTGACGTTGACATGAGTCACATGACTTTACCATGTCGTGGGCATCGCGGTAAATAGTAGGCCAATAAAAACCAGAATCGAAGACTTTCTTAGCGGTGTAGTTCGCACCATGATGTCCCCCGGTGGGTCCATTATGGCAAGCCGTGAAGATATCAACGTCTTCTTGTCCGTGAACACACTGCCTAATCACTTGATCCGCACAAATCTTAAACAAGTAGGGGTCGTCCCAAAAATAATACTTAACATCTTTAAAGAACTTTTTCTTTTGTTGGGACGACATCCCTTTTACTACAAAATTCCCCGCATGGTAATTTGCAATGTCGACAAACCATGGGGTACTAGAATCATTATGAGAAGATATTATTCCAAGGGTCTCGAGAGGAAAAGTTTCATTGATTTCCTTTTTCTCGAAATCACCTTCATGAGGATTTTCTAGTCTAGACAAATGGTCGGCCGCGAGATTCTCCGCTCCTTTTTTATCACGAATAATAACATCGAATACTTGGAGTAGGAGAATCCACCAGAGCAATCTCGGCTTAGCATCTTGTTTAGCAAGAAGGTACTTAAGAGCCGAGTGGTCCGTATACACTATGGTCTTTGATAAGACTAAGTAAGGTCGGAATTTCTCAAAAGCATACACCACGTGTAATGTGCTTGAGCATCCGTCATGGTCTTACTTGCATAGTGTATAGGCTGAAAATGTTTGGTCTTACGTTGCCCCAAGACTGCACCTACAGCATAATCACTAGCGTCGCACATAATTTCAAATGGTAGGTCCCAATCGGGGGTAACTAAAATCAGGGCTTCGGTTAACTTTTTCTTAAGTATATTAAACACTTCAATACATTCATTCGAGAAAACAAATGGAGTTTCTTTTTCAAGAAGATAGGTCATTGGCCGGGCGATTTTAGAAAGAGCTTGAATAAATCAACGATAGAACCCGGCGTGACCTAAAAAACTTTGAATGCATTTAATGGAAGTCGGATGAGGGAGTTTAGCTATAACATCAACTTTAGCTCAGTCGACCTGAATCCCGGACTTTGAAATTTTATGTCCTAAAACAATGCCTTCTTTTACCATAAAATGGCATTTCTCCGAATTTAGAACTAAATTAGTGTCTTCGCACCGTTTGAGCATTTTGTCTAAATGGGAGAGGCATGACGAGAAAGAATCCCCAAAGACCAAGAAATCATCCATAAAGACCTCCATTGTTTCCTCGATCATATCGTGGAAAATGGCCATCATGCACCTTTGGAACGTGCCCGAAGCATTACATAAGTCGAAAGGCATACGTCAGTAGGCAAACGTTCCATAAGGGCAAGTGCAGGTGGTCTTTTCTTGGTCTTGTGGGTCAATAGGTATTTGAAAATATCCAAAAAAACCATCTAGAAAACAATAGTATTCATTTCCCGCTAAACGTTCTAGCATTTGATCCATAAAAGGCAACGGGAAATGGTCTTTACGAGTGACATCATTAAGCTTTCGGTAATCAATACAAACTCGCCATCCCGTAACTAACCTAGTGGGTATTAACTCATTATCTTCGTTTTCAACTACGGTTATGCCACCCTTCTTAGGCACATAATGAACGGGGCTCACCTACAGACTATCAAAGATAGGGTAAATCAATCCGGCATCAAGGAGTTTGATAACTTCCTTTTTGATTACCTCATGAATTTTCGGATTTACCCTTCTTTGATGTTGAACCGCCGGTTTGAATTCGTCTTCCACTAAGATCTTGTGAGTACAAAAACTAGGGTCGATACCCTTAATATCAGAAATCTTCCATGTGATGGACCATTTGTGTGACTTAAGAACCTTAAAAAGGGCGGCTTTTTCTTCATCTTTTAACTCTTTAGAAATTATAATGGTTAATTTAACGGTTCTTTCTAAAAATGCATATTCTAAATGAGAAGGTAAATCCTTAAGGCTCGACTTCCGAAGGTTCTTCGATTGAAGGCTTTGTCATAGTAACATCAACTTGATTAAGGTCGTCATTCTTCATCGGAGGGAGAGTCAGAGACGGGTCTTCATTTCACAATTTTTCAAGGTAAAGAATGTCTCCCTCCGTGTCGTAATAATCATCATCTAAATTAGAAAGCTCTTCCGGGGTACGTAAAAAAGTCTCAATTTCTTCCAAAATGAAATCTCCTCCTTCAAAAGGAGTGAAAGAGGGGGAAGAAGAAGCGATGATAGGATCCGAAGGAGTGGGATTGCCACTTGACGAACTATCCGAAAATCCGAGCACTTCTTGAGCATACTCCTCACAAGCAACGTCTATGACATTGACTTGATTAACCGTTTCGTAACTACGGGAGTATCTCAAAGTTTGCCCGACTTTAAACATAATGGCCTCATCATCGACTCGTAGAGTTAATTCTTCACCATAAACATCGATTAAAGCTCTTGCCGTCCTCAAGAAAGGTTTCCCGAGGATGAGGGGAACCCAAGGATCAACATCGTAATCTACTACAACAAATTCAGCCAGAAAATAAAACTTTCCTACTTTCACAAAAACATCTTCAGCAACACCTTTTGGATGAGCAACCGATCAGTCTGCGAGTTCGAGTGTCATGCAGGTCGAAGTGAGTTTCAGGAGCGAAAGCTGCTTCCACATGGAAAGAGGCATTAGATTAATGCTAGCGCCAAGATCGGCCAAGGCTAAGCATTCATCTAGCTCTGGAAAATCACACGGGATTAAAAACTTGCCGGGGTCTCCAAGTTTTTCAGGCAATTTCTTTAGTAGCACCGCCTAACAGAATATTTGCTAATTCGAACAACTTTTCCTTATTACTTAGAAGACTCTTAAACGTAGAAGCAAACTTCAGCATATGAAGAAGAGCATCCATGAAGCTAATATCGAAGTGTAATCTTTGAAAGATTTGAAGAAACTTCAACATTTTATTATTAGCTTTTTTACGGAGCTTTTGGTCATTAAGCCTCAAAGGATAAGGTATTGACGGTTTAGGTTTAGGCTTCGGAGCAACTTCGGGCTCCTTCTTCGTTTTTATCCATTGTAAACCTAAACCAACTCTAAAATAAGATGTAATAACTCTATTTCACAATCATATCAATCCTATTCAATCATTATTTCATCATTACTTCATCATCCTATTTCATTTGTATGTAAAACGAATCCAAGAAACCCTAAATGTACCTAATTGGTTCATTTGACCCGTTTACTCGTTTCTAACCATTTTAATCCTAAACCAATCAACTAGAGGCCATTGTAAAGTCATAATATGAGTTTACAAATCATTATTTATTATTATTCTTAGCAATGTGCAAGGAATCAAAGCCTAGAAAACCCTAATGAATCCAATATAAACCCTAATCTAACCCACGGCTTATTCTTTCAATTTCGACCCATTTTAACTTAAACCAATGATCAAACCTCATTGATAATCCTTTATATAAGTCCTAGGATCTGGTATTCATCATTCCTAATCAAGATTATTCGAAATAAAGCCAAGGAAAGCCAAAGAAACCTTAACGAGCTCTATTGAACACATAACCTTATTTACTCATTTCGGACCCATTTTAAAACCAAACCACCTATCAATTTCTTAATCAAGTATCCAAGATATAAACCTTGTAAACCTATTTTAACATTTCATTTGTAAGGCATGCTCAAAAATCTAGTTGAATTCACTAGAAAACCCTAAACCGTACCAAATGGAACCCACAACCTCATTTCTTCATTTTAGACCCATTCTAACCCAAAACAATTGCTAAATCCTATTGACACTCCTTATTACAGACCTTAAGAAAGTATTCCAACCATCATTGATCATTGTACACGAAATGTGAGCATAAAAACTTGAGTTCGAACCATAAAACCCCAAATCTGACCCGAATTAAGTGGTACTTGCTCCTTTTGACTATTTTAACTCTCAATGTGCAAGATATTTACATGAACACCTTCTAGATACTCTATAGCAGCTTACACACCAACTTACACCATTCCTTGGCCAAAAAAAAGCCACATGATCCTTCTTTTTATCCAAACAGCCGCGACAGCTAAACAGCTTGTCCACAACATCAACCTAGCTTCTTAGACTTCCAAAATGGTTTTATAGCTTCTACACATCCTTACTAGACCTCAAAGTGTCTGATCAGATTACTAAAGGTTACTTACTCACTCTTGCTTCCTAAATACTAATTAAATAGGACCTTATATAGCTCATTCAAAATTGCGCCATCACCCCTCCTCTATACCCTTATTGGACGGTCATTTCTTTGCTCCATCTATGATCATAGGATCATTATTAAAGGAAAGTTCAAGTAAGTGATGCCCTGAATATTTGAATCCCGGTGTAAAGTACCAAGGCTGTTCGATGCGAATATATACCCAAAACGACCCATTTCTACATTTTTGCTCCTTGAGCTCAAAAACCTAGGTTTAGATATTCTACTTATGCTCCTACACTTTTTTATTGTTCTTATGATCCTATATATATTTACTTTGTTACAGTTTTCATAACCCAATTCATGTCATTTTCTATTTTGATCCAAAACAGTACGCCCAAAACCCCTAATTTGCGTTTTTTTATAAAACAAACTGTTACTATGATTAAATCTTGTTTATTATTATCATAGCATACTTAACTAATGTTAAATCTAACTCCATTTATTGATTAATGAAGGATTTTGTGAACTTTAAAAACTGCGCGTTTTACGTTTTGTAACCCTAATTTGATCCCGTTTTGCTTCCTAGCTTAACGAATCGTTATTCTAAACTTCCATTGCGTTTAAATCTTCTATTGTTGTTTTTTTATAACATTATAAATGTATATTGAAATATTAAAATAAGCTTGCATTGGAAATTTGGGACATGTTTTGTAATTTTTATCCATGCAAGGTGGTTGTATCGTAACTGTCTGAACTTGTAACTTAAGGGGCTGATAATTGTCGAGTTTATCATAGTTATAACTATATAGGGTATATTTATGTCACTTTTCTATTTGTACCACGGTTGACTTGGTTTTTCTTTTAATGTTAAGGTACATTGTAGTAATAGTGCTAACTCCAAGGGCCCTAATTGCTTTTTTACAACCCCTAGGTCTTAGTATGTGAATCTTTTGATTAAAGTATATATATCTTATTCAAATAAATTACCAGACATAACTTAATTTATCGCTTCTCGTGCTTTAACATTTCTAGTATTGTTTTATACGCTTTAAAAAATGATTATTTCGTATCACAATATTGGGAGCTTCATATTAAGAAGGTTTCATCTTGGTATTACGTTCTGACTGGAGTTGTTGGGTTTACGATTTAAAGTGCCCTACTCTCATACGTTTACTGATGACTTCTGACTTATGATTGGCCCGAACAGTTTGATAACAATAAATTTCTCCTAATTTCACAAAAATATTAGGACTCTCTGAAACCAAGTTTCTTGAGTACAATCTTCCTTAAGACTCAACGTATTTACTCAGGCTGCGTGTCGTGGCTATTACTATCATTTTGCTTTATCAACCATTCCCCGGTTATGATTGTGATTGGTCGTAAGCTTCATTTCTAAATAATTATTACATATATATCAGGTGAGATTTATAGCCTCGCTTTTAATCATTTACATGTTTTTATAAACCGCGGGGGGATACTTGCTTGTTACAAACTCTTTTACATTCTCTTTTATTTATAACAATGTGATTACTTTTCAATGACTTTAGTGAGTTCATAGCTCACTTTTATCTCTTTAAATTTTTTTTTTCATTTTCATAAACACGTGAGGGGGTTAATGCTATAAAGTTCGGATTACAAGAATTTTAACCGACTATTTGCTATCTGTTGTATCTAATACTATCAATGTCTAGTTATAATCCTTCAAGTCGCTAATTTTTACTTAAGTCGTTAAATTGGACTATGGATTTTAATTGTTAGTATCATAGATCCTACAAGTCATTAAATTTGACTTCGAGTAGTTTAAATTGGACTTAGGAATATTAATCTGTTAGTTTCTTATATACTTACATAGTCATTAAATTTGACTTGAGTCGTTAAATTGATTTGAATAATTTATGTTTAGGAGTAGTTAAATCTTCAAAAGTCGTGTTAAATTTGACTTCGAGTCGTTAAATTGACTTTGGATGTTAATATGTTGATATATGAGCTCTTCGAGTCGTTAAATTGACTTTGGATGATAATGTGTTGATGACATGAGAACAAGACCAATCAGACCAAACAAGGCAATAACGGGATAATACATTGTTACTATGATTCATTGCGATTATTACTAATAACGGGTATATAATAACATGACCCAAGATCATAACAATATCATTTTCATAATAATTGTGTTTATACAATTATTATAATATTACTTGTATTCAAACTGTTTATATCAAACCTATGAATTTCACTCAACCATTGTGTTGACTTTTTAGCATGTTTATCTCAGGTAATTGAGCAAGTTGCGGCACGAAGTGGCATGGACTCGAAGATGGCTGAACTGTTATCATTCAAACATGATGTTTTAGATTTTGGGACCTGCCTTTGTAAAACTCTGATTTGAAATGAATGATAACGTATCTTTTGAACAAACGTCTCTTTTTGGTCATTTTATATGATTATGATTGTTGTTTCCATGAAGTAATACCCCAGATTAGCTTCCCTTGCTATATTGTAAAAATGGGGATGTTACAGATTGGTATCAGCGCCATGGTTATAGAGAACAAGGTCAAAACCTTAACTATAACCACATTTCATTTTTCAGCCATCAAGGTCCTCGTGCCATACATTTCGGAACAAGTTGTAAAAGTAATATATATTACTATATTATATAAATAACTTATGTTATTTACAAATTAGGTTGTTATTAGAACGATGTCTTCTCCCAACGCTTCTACTTCTGATATTGAGGATGCTTTTTCTCCTCTATGAATTTTTATTAAACTATATTTCGGTTCATCGAATATTTCCAGCTTCATCGGGAAAGGAAGCATTCTTTTAATCTTCGGAAAACTTCTAACGATAATATGATTCACCGTATTCTCATTTTCTACAATATTACTTAATGTGAGAACGTACAAGCATTTCATGCTAAGGAAATCCTTTTTTTTCACCAGATACTTTTACTCTGACAGCTATTTTGGACTCCTCTCCGGTTATTACCAACCATCACTCTATTTAATCCTTCGATATTTCTTTACTTCTTGAAGAGACTATTACCCACCTAAGAAAACAAATCCATTCACCAGCTTCTTCTCAACTAAGTATATCTAATTCATCCCGGAATCAAAACCCATAATTTGTAATCCTCCATCTTCCTCAGTTTTATACTCTCCTACCCACCTCAAGTTTTGTAATAAGGAAATGTTCAGTAAGATGTATCTGAAACTCTGAGGAACAAGTCGATAGTATTTTCGAATTAATTAGATAAAAATCTTTCTTCACGCAAATCGAGAAAAGGAAGATGGTCGTATTGATAGAATGATTCATGCGCAGGAATCAGTGAGAACTAAAGATAGAATTGAGTGATTTGTACTCAGATTATCAGACTCAAAGAAGCGGTTTAGGGCCCAAAAGGTTAGGATTGCCTTTGCTCACTACAGAATTTCCAATCTTGAACAAAGCATTGAGAAAATCCAAGCTCGACTACCAAAACGGTTCAGGAAGATCTTTAGGTATGTCATCTTCCGGCTCAAGTTATACATCAAACTCTTAGTATAGTTATAGCTTTATCCTAGCCATGGGATGTTGTGGTATAAATAAAAAAGCTGGTCAAATCTGACTATGTACAGTAAGAAGGCAAAGTTTATTTATAAAGGCAATCCCATTACGTATCTTATATTTTCTAACTTATCACTTCTTTCATCTCTTCATTTCCATAATTGCGATCATTATCTTCGTCTTCATGAATCATACCATAACCCTAAGTGCTTAAATTTAAATAAATTAAGCATTTCTCTTTAAGAATTATAATCAATCACATTTTCTTCTTAAGTATTACCTTTCAAAAACTTGTTGATGTCATTCTTTACTAAGCGTTGATAGACTGCCTCCTCAAAGGACGTCAAACATCCAAAGAAACAGCATAACTTTAGCTGCCATCAAGCAACTAATTTAATGATTCATTTCCTCAGCTCTGAAAGCACAAGCTGCATCAATGACAAGTGATAGTAATCCCAATAGGAACATCGGACCTACTGGAACTCCTGTAGCAAAAACAGGAAACTATAAAGAGTTCGTTAGCTGTCAACCTTTCTACTTCAATGGTATGGAAGGAGCAGTTGATCTCATTCGCTGGTTTGAGCGGACTGAATCAGTATTTTCTCGTAGCCATTGTGCCGAAGAAAACAAAGTGACATATGCTACCGGTACTTTAACTGATGATGCTCTGTCTTGGTGGAATTCATACGCCCAACCTAACGGAATAGAACTAGCCAATAGGATCACCTGGACCGAATTAAAAGAACTCTTAACCAATAAGTATTGCCCTCGAAACTAAGGTCATGCAAAATTGGAAGACGAATTTTACAAACTTGGTTGTATAAGGAAATGATCTTAAGACTTTCATTAGGAGATTCCAAGAATTAGTCGCTTATGCCCAAACCATGGTACATGCCTAAGAAACTCTGTGGAAGTCTTCATTAATTGGATTACCCAGATGTTTTGAAGGAATGTTACTGCCTTCGAAGCCTCAAAACTTTAGTGGAAGCCATAAAATTGCCCAGAGATTATTGGAATCATATAAATAAAGCGTGTTTCTGTTCTAGAAACCATTGTATCGCAAATAAAGCTTGAGGTTGGAGGAAAAACATCATCAACAAACAAACTATAAAATATCCTAAAACAATATACAAACCGTTAATAATGATTAACCATCAGACAGCGAATAGATGACAAGGAAAAACTTCATTAATTTTTACTTGGGCTCCAATGGATATGCTGGACCTTCCTTCTGTAAGAGATGTAGACTACATAACCGGGGACCTTGCTTAGTGTCAGTGTCAGTTTGTAACATGATAGGTCACCAAACCCTAATGTTCTACAAAACAACAGGGCCACAGTAAGCATACTTAGAGCCAAACTTGCTTTTGTTCACTTTTAGTGATTTCTACCCTAAAAACCACTCTCGATGATATTCAACTCTCATCAGAATCTTCTTCAATCTAAAAACCCCAATCATCAATCCTCGTCGTTTGTTACTTTTATCCTACTACAAGATACTTAACATAAGTATCAACTCTTTTTCATATGTAAAGTTCTTATGTAAAGTTATCCATGAAATAATGAAGTAATGATTTCATTACATCTTGTTATCTGTGATTATCAAAAACTGGACATCATTTGTTCATATTCTTCGATTCTTTTATGTTCAATCTCGATTACTCCTTCATTACCTTTGACAACCTATCATTTCATGATCGATTATTATGGGCGTAGTACCAATCAACTCTCTAACATTATCTAACCATCATGATAATATCTTTTTTCTACACAGTACCATATCGTGGTTTTTATGCTTAGGTAAGATGATTTATGATATCTTATTAAATGAATTTAGGTCACTTCTTCTTTTGAATAAGGAAATTATAAATCTCCGAACTATTGATTTAATATTCTCAGTTACAAGAAGTTGGAAGCTTTTTTTGTTAGTGACCAAATTATAAATACATTAGGCATTAAGTATATAACATACGTACATACAAATTTCTTTCATCCGTTTGTTACAAACATTCATTAATCGATTTTCATTATTACCTTTATTACCTTCATTATTTGTTCATTTCCAGTCTGTATCCTCTCGTGATTTGCAATATCTTACAAAATTCATAATCATTCCTTGGGACATTACTCATTCCTTGATATCATATTCTAATTTTTTTTTGTTTTTTACTGCAATATTATAACAAGGAGTGAAACACACATGTATACTATGCTATGTCAAATGATTTCATTACCACTAGGTATGAAAATTTTGACAAAGACTTGTGATAGTATTCTTATTCGATGTTGACTTTTAAAGGTTAATGAATAGTGATTCTTTACAATCATAGTAGCACAGCAAAAGCATGGTAGACCCATAACCCACAGGTTCCGTAAATCAAAGTATTTCATCCACCCAGATTCTATCAGGTACTAAAGAAATTCTATTGACCATCATCAAGAGGTCTGATCTTGAAAATAAGTAGACGTGTGAAAGGAGGTAATTATAATTATGGTGTACAACATAATTATAAATGCATCACACACGTGGACTTGTAACCTTGATTATGCCTAACATAAAAATTAAATTCATACCTAGTACCTACATCTATATCACTATAACTTTCAACTAAATCTCAGGACGAGATTTCTGTAAGGGGTGGAGACTATAACAACCCAAGAATTTTCATTAACCTATTTTACTATGAATCCAATTGTACGGAGAAATTTTTCGCTTTATTACATTACTTGCATTATCAATTTTCTCAATATTAAATGTAATTATGCTTAACTAAAGTAGACGAGCTCACGCAACCTATCTATGGCAATCCTGTCATATATTTTCAAGCAAACATCACAATATGTCAAGTCAATATCATCATTATCATCTATTACAAATACATTATTCTATAATGTACATTCGCAACGTTTATATCAAAAACTAGGCTTTAAACGTTATCATTTTTTTTTTTTTTTTTTTTTTTTTTTTTTTTTTTTTTTTTTTTTTTTTAACACTTTAAACCCTTAAATTCATGAAAGGTTAATATTCTAAAGCATATGTTCAAAATAATATAATATCTCATTGAAATATATAACTACCCTCCGATTCATGTACAAGTTTTCAAGCACAATGTACAAGGTTCATTAATGCACAATATCCAAAATGCCGTTTTACCTCCAGTTTTCCAATTTAATATTGTCATTTATTATGTACAAGTTATACAGCAAAGTCATGCATTTAAATTCCAACCTATATTCATTTTAATTCCAGATATTACAATGAAACAAAGTTCTAAAACCTAACCCGAGCTAAAAAGTAAACTATGACCCGTTTCTTCGTTTTATCCATTGTAAACCTAAACCAACTCTAAAATAAGTTGTAATAACTTATTTCACAATCATATCAATCCTATTCAATCATCATTTCATCATTACTTCAACATCCTATTTCATTTGTATTTAAAACGAGATTCTCAAGAAACCCTAAATGTACCTAATTGGTTCATTTGACCCGTTTACTCGTTTCTAACCATTTTAATCCCAAACAATCAACCAAGAGCCATTGTAAACTCATAATTATATTATTTATCATAATCTTAGCAATGTGCATGGAAATCAAAGCATAGAAAACCTAATGAATCAAAATATTAAACCTAATCTATTTTTATAACATACGGCTCAATTCTTTCAATTTCGACCCATTTTAACTTAAACCAACGATCAAACCTCATTGATAATCCTTTATATAAGTCCTAGGATTAGTATTCCATCATTCCTAATCAAGAATATTCGAAATACAAGCCAAGAAAGCCAAAGAAACCCTAAACGAGCTCTATGTGAACACTATGACCTTATTTACTCATATCGACCCATTTTAACCAAAACCCAACTATATTTTTCATCATGTATCCAAGATATAAACCTTGTAACCTATAATTAACATTCAAGTGTAAGCTTGCTCAAAATCTAAGCCTTGAATCACAAGAAAACCCCACTTTATAACGTACCAAATGGAACCCACAACCTCATTTCTTCATTTTAGACCCATTTTAACCCAAACCAATTGCTAAATCCTATTGACACTCCTTATTACAGACCCTAAGAAAGTATTCCAACCATCATTGATCATTGTACACGAAATGTGAGCATAAAAACTTGAGTTCGAACCATAAAACCCCAAATTTGACTCGCAAGGGTACTTAGCTCCTTTGGACTCATTTTAACTCGCTCCCATGTGCAAGTTTTTTAACTCTCATGAAACACCTTATAGATAGCTTTAGCAGCTTACACACCAACTTTCTCATTCCTTGGCCAAGACAAAGACACTTTGATCCTTCTTTTTATCCAAACAGCCGCGGCAGCTAACAAGCTTGTCCACACCATCAACCTAGCTTCTTAGACTTCCACATCGTTTTGAAAGCGGTATGGAAGGCCCATAATGCATCATCTAACTTATCGGACCATGAAGCACGATTTTCACCTACGGTCCTTTCTAAAATACGTTTTAAACCACAATTTGAAACCTCCAATTGTCCACTCGTTTGTGGATGATACGCGGTAGAAAGGCGATGAGTAACTCCATACTTAAGCATAATTTTAGAAAATTGATCATTACAAAAATAGGTACCGCGATCACTAATTATAGCTCGAGGAGTTCCAAATCGGGCAAAAAGAGATTTCAAGAATTTAACAACAATTCGGGCATCGTTAGTGGGGAGCGCTTTTGCTTTAACCCATTTAGACAAGTAATCGACGGCCACGAGAATGTACTTGTTCCCTTGAGAAAATGGGAATGGTCCCATAAAATCGATGCCCCACACGTCAAAGATCTCGCAAACTTGAATTGCATTTTGAGGCATTTCATCACGTTGCGAGATTTTGCCTTGACGTTGACAAGCGTCACACCGTGTGACCAAGTCATGGGCATCTCGGTAAATAGTAGGCCAATAAAAACCAAAATCGAAGACTTTCTTAGCAGTGTAGTTCGCACCATGATGTCCCCCTGTGGGTCCATTATGGCAAGCCATGAAAATATCAACGTCTTCTTGTCCGTGAACACACCGCCTAATCACTTGATCCGCACAAATCTTAAACAAGTAAGGGTCGTCCCAAAAATAATACTTAACATCTTTAAAGAACTTTTTCTTTTGTTGGGACGACATCCCTTTTACTACAAAATTTCCCGCATGGTAATTTGCAATGTCGACAAACCATGGGGTACTAGAATCATTATGAGAAGATATTATTCCAAGGGTCTCGAGAGGAAAAGTTTCATTGATTTCCTTTTTCTCGAGATCACCTTCATGAGGATTTTCTAGTCTAGATAAATGGTCGGCCGCGAGATTCTCCGCTCCTTTTTTATCACGAATAATAACATCGAATACTTGGAGTAGGAGAATCCACCAGAGCAATCTCGGCTTAGCATCTTGTTTAGCAAGAAGGTACTTAAGAGCCGAGTGGTCCGTATACACTATGGTCTTTGATAAGACTAAGTAAGGCCGGAATTTCTCAAAAGCATACACCACGGCTAATAACTCTTTTTCCGTAGTCGTGTAATGTGCTTGAGCACCCGTCATGGTCTTACTTACATAGTGTATAGGCTGAAAATGTTTGGTCTTACGTTGCCCCAACACTGCACCTACAGCATAATCACTAGCGTCGCACATAATTTCAAATAGTAGTCCCAATCGGGGGCAACTAAAATCAGGGCTTTGGTTAAATTTTTCTTAAGTATATTAAACGCTTCAATACATTCTTTCGAGAAAACAAATGGAGTTTCTTTTTCAAGAAGATGGGTCATTGGCGGGCGATTTTAGAAAGATCTTGAATAAATCAACGATAGAACCCGGCGTGACCTAAAAAACTTTGAATGCATTTAATGGAATTCGGATGAGGTAGTTTAGATATAACATCAACTTTAGCTCGGTCGACCTCAATCCCGGACTTTGAAATTTTATGTCCTAAAACAATGCCTTCTTTTACCATAAAATGGCATTTCTCCGAATTTAGAACTAAATTAGTGTCTTCGCACCGTTTGAGCATTTTGTCTAAATAGGAGAGGCATGACGAGAAAGAATCCCCGAAGACCGAGAAATCGTCCATAACTAACCTAGTGGGTATTAACTCATTATCTTCGTTTTCAACTATGGTTATGCCACCCTTCTTAGGCACACAATGAACGGGGCTCACCTACGGACTATCGGAGATAGGGTAAATCTATCCGGCATCAAGGAGTTGATAACTTCCTTTTTGATTACCTCATGAATTTTTGGATTTACCCTTCTTTGATGTTGAACCGCCGGTTTGAAGACGTCTTCCACTAAGATCTTGTGAGTACAAAAACTAGGGTCGATACCCTTAATATCGAAAATCTTCCATGTGATGGCCCGTTTGTGTGACTTAAGAACCTTTAAAAGGGCAACTTTTTCTTCATCTTTTAACTCTTTAGAAATTACGATGGGTAATTTATCGGTTCCTACTAAAAATGCATATTCTAAATGAGAAGGTAAATCCTTAAGCTCGAGTTTCAGAGGTTCTTTGATTTAAGGCTTCGTCATAGTAACATCAACTTTCTTAAGGTCGTCATTCTTCATCGGAGGGAGAGTCAGAGACAGGTCTTAATTTAACAATTTTTCAAGGTAAAGAATGTCTCCCTCCGTGTCGTAATAATCGTCATCTAAATTAGAAAGCTCTTTCGGGGTACGTAAAAAAGTCTCAATTTCTTCCAAAATGAAATCTCCTCCTTCAAAAAGAGTGAAAGAGGGGGAAGAAGAAGCGATGATAGGATCCGAAGGAGTGGGATTGCCACTTGACGAACAATCTGAAAATCCGAGCACTTCTTGAGCATACTCCTCACAAGCAACGTCTATGACATTGACTTGATTAACCGTTTCGTAACTACGGGAGTATCTCGAAGTTTGCCCGACTTTAAACGTAATGGCCTCATCATCGACTCGTAGAGTTAATTCTTCACCATAAACATCGATTAAAGCTCTTGCCGTCCTCAAGAAAGGTCTCCCGAGGATGAGGGGAACCTGAGGATCAACATCGCAATCTACTACAACAAAGTCGGCCCGAAAATATAACTTTCCTACTTTCACAAAAACATCTTCGGCGACACCTTTTGGATAAGCAACTGATCGGTCCGCGAGTTCAAGTGTCATGCGGGTCGAAGTGAGTTCCGGGAGCGAAAGCTGCTTCCATACGGAAAGAGGCATTAGATTAATGCTAGTGCCAAGATCGTCCAAGGCTAAGCATTCATCTAGCTCTAGAAAATCACACGGGATTAAAAACTTGTCGGGGTCTCCAAGTTTTTTAGACAACTTTTTTAGGAGCACCGCCGAGCAATTTTCATTTAACAGAGTATTTGCTAATTCAAACAACTTTTCCTTATTACTTAGAAGACTTTTAAACGTAGAATCAAACTTCGGCATATGAAGAAGAGCATCCGTGAAGCTAATATCGAAGTGTAATCTTTGAAAGATTTGAAGAAACTTCAACATTTGATTATTAGCTTTTTCACGGAGCTTTTGGTCTTTAAGCCTCAAAGGATAAGGTATTGAGGGTTTAGGTTTAGGCTTTGGAGCAACTTCGGGCTCTAGAATTGGGTCTTGGACAACCGAAGGTTGGATGTGTGTGGTACTTCCTAAACTTGTATTTTGCACCTTGTCCTTTGTCGCCTCGGTTTCACGTTCCACTTCCTTCGGGAGAGGAGAAGGAGTAGGTGGAATCGTAGGTTCATTATAAGCAACACCACTTCGGGTGGTAATAGCTTTCACGTCACCTCTCGGGTTAGCAACGGTATTACTAGGAACTGATCATGAACCCGAGGAATTTTGATTTTGCATATTAGTTAATATGTTCATTATTTGATTGTTTTGATTTTCTATTTTATTGGTTCTTCCATCAATCGTAGATTTGAACTCATTTCGCAATTCCGTTTTCATGTTCGTCATTTGAGTTTGCATTGCTCTTAACATAGCTTCATTACTCTTCATGTAGTTTGTTAACTCGTTTTTAGGTCCAACTTGAGCTTGAAAATTCGGAGCTTGAATATTAGGAGCTTGATAATTGTTGTTTCCTTGATTGAAATTTTGCCCTCTTCCTTGATTGTTCGGAGCTTGATAATTCGGGGCTTGAAAATTCCCTTGATTTTGATTGTATTAGTTTTGATTATTATTTACATTTGGTTGATTGAAACCGGGTGGTCCGAGGTAATTATTCGAGTGATAGCTAAGCAAATTACGGTCACCTTGCGGTTGGTAGGAATTACCCCCCGAGTTATAGTTACCCGTAGTAGCATAAGCGGCCTTTTGAGTGTAGCCATCGGCGGCTGGGTACTCGGTGAAGAAATGGGGACCACCACAAGTCTCGCATTTCGGATTCACAAATTTGAATGATTGTATTTGTCTCATCATTTCTACAAAATTCTTATTCATTAATTCCAATTGTCGAACAACTTCGGGTCTATCAGTAAAAGTAGTAGAGGAGATATTTCTAGATGTCTCGTCTCGAGTTGCGGAAGTGTCCTAATGGTTGTGGTGAGCGGTCATGTTCTCGATCAATTCGTAACATTCTTCCGGTGTCTTGCTGCAGCATTGATGGTGTCCCGATGACTTAATGTCAAACCATTGTAAAACGTATCAATTTGTGTAACCAAAAGCATGTTATGGTTAGGACACCGATCAATGGACAATTTATAACGCTCCCATGCCTCGAATAACGATTCGTGCGGTTTTTGCTCAAATTTTGTGATCTCGTTCCTCAACTTAGTCACCATGGAAAGAGGAAAGTATTTGGATAGAAAATTCCTTATCATATCGTCGAAAGAGTGGATGGAATTCCTTGGAAGGCGATCATACCATGCGATGGCATGATGCGTCAAGGAATATGGGAAAAGAGACAAGCGAAGGGCGTCATCGGAGACCCCATTTTGTTTCATATGTTGAGTAATTTCCAAAAATTTATCAATACGTCTATTGGCATCGTCGCCCGGTAATCCGTGAAATTGGCAAGTATTTTGAACTTGTTGTATCATGTGATGACGATTTCCAAAATCCGTTGCTTGAATTGAAATCGGGGCAATTGGTCCGCCCCGTCCATCTATTGACGGTTGGCACAACTCCTCCATTGATCGGGGAGCTTGCCCGTTAGGTCTCATCACCGGAGGTGGACCATTATTATTAGGAGGAGGAGTCCCCGCAGGAGGCGGTCCCATGTTATTATGAGGAATGCTCATAACTCCTTCGAAGTAGAAAAGACATGACGGTTCACCTAAATTCCTTCGTCGAATAAGACTCTCGGGGTCTCGAAGCGGAGAAAATAGATTAGAAGAATTAGAGCGAGTGCTCATGCACTAAAAACAAGATAATAAAATGAAAATATTTTTTGTAACCGATAATCAAACAAGTGTACGGTAGCTCTTTTGAAAAACGCACAAAGAAGCGGAGGGAGGAAGCGGCTGTGGTGTAAGTGCGATGCGTTTTAAAAACCTTCTCCTTTTGGGTTGAAGTTCGATTGGATCGACCCTCCTTAAACCTCTCTTAAAGTTTGTAAATCTAAAGGTGAGCCGTTTTCACAAGTGACACAACGGTTGATTTTTATGTTTTTCAAATTTTTTTGGTATTTTATAAAAATAAATTGAAAACAAAATATTTTTGTATTTTTATGGTTTTATAAAAGAAAATAACGAATTAAAAACGCCAACTTCACGAGGAAGGATCTTCAAGGCACTAACTTCAAATACTTCGCGAAAATCGTACACCCCTTCCCTGGCAGCGGCGCCAAAAACTGATTTGAATATAATAATAGTATATATATAATAAAATATATATTCTAAAATAATACCAAACAATTATAGTATAGAGAGTTTCCCGTTTAATATAAAATTGCTTGAGGACAAACAATAGCCGAGAAGTGAATTTGAATTTCATGATAGTATTTTGTTTGATGCTTGAATATCAAGTACTTTTGTTTTTGATTTCTAAATTTTGATTTCTAATTCAAAAAACGCAAAGGAAAGAAAATTAAAGCAAACAATCAAATAAGGCAACTAAGGAATTAAGCTAAAAACGATAACGGGAATTAAAAACGCGACTAATTACCTAAATTATTAAAATTTAACCCTAATTCTATTTTTTTTATTTTTTATAAATCCTAAATGACTAAAAATAATTTTAGAAAAAAGATTTATATTTTTTTGACTTTTATTTTATTTATTATGTATTAAAAACAGTTTTAATCTAAATTAAATATTAAAAATAGTATACTAATTAATAAAATTCTAGAAAAATTATGAAAAGTACTATGAACTAATCTAAACTTAGGAAAAATAAAACGGGAAAATAAGCTGAAACAAATAAGCAGTTATAAAGCAAATAAGCAAATAAGCTTAAAACCTAAAAACGTCTATAAGAATTAAATGGCACAAAGAAAGAAATGAAAAAGAACCTGGGGCAGTTGGTTAAGTGTTGTGTCTGTGAGGTGTTGAGTATGAAAGGGAGAGGTCATAGGTTCGAATCCAGTGACCATCTCTTTTTACAAAACATTTTATTTTTAAATTTCCTTTTGAAAAGGTTAAAAATAAGCTAAAATAACAAACTTTTTGTGAAGAACTTTTTGACAATGCTAAAAAATAAGCTAGAATTTAGCACATTAAAAGTGTCAGTTTCAAAGAAAATAGCTAATGACTTAAAAGCAAAACTGTTTGGCTTTTTAGACTTATTAAGCAAATGGAAAAATTCAAAAAGCTAACAAAGAGATCACTACTTAGACTTAACAAGCTTATAAGACAAGAAATTAACTAATAATCTCAGCTGAAAAGCTCATAAAAGCTAAAAGCAATGCATACTTAAACTAGCAGTCCTAAGGACAAATGACTAATTTTGAGCTAAGCTTAAGACCTAATAAGCACTTGAAATAAGGTATAAGCTAAAAACAGATTAACTTTAGCATCCAAAGAACATATAAAAACAAGATTTAAGGAAATGGGTTTAGAAATAAGCTAGAAAAAAGAACTTAAAACTTACAGACTTAAACTAATATTTTTGGCTTTTTGGTTTTAAAAGGCAATTTGCAGACCTAATTTAAGCTAGATTAAGCTAATGAAATTTAAGAACAAACTTAAACAGATCAAGCTTGTACCCTAGAGAGCTTATGCTACCAATTTTAGACCCTCAAATAAGGTTAATCTAACTTAGATTTGCTCTTGAAGACTGGATTTTGAACCTTGAAAAAGAGGCTTAGGTTCTATGACAGATATGACTTAAAATCAAAGGACTATTGCTCATTTAAACAAAACTTATACTACTGCATTTTAAATTCAAATCTAACACAAAATTAACACAAAATAGCACTCTAATAAGATCTAAACTAATAAGCTAATTTAGAAAGCAAGAGTACCACAGATACAAAACACTAATACACTAGACCTTAAAATAGAGAATTAAGCTTTTACTACTTATTAAAACTATCTTATAGGCTTAATTTAAGCTTATTAAACTTGGCTTAAAGGCACAAAGCAATCAAACAGTACTAACCAAGGTTAGTACTGCTTGTGCCAAACACCACTTAATAAGTTTGAACAACATTTTTAAGCTGATTTAGACCTTATTAAGCATGTAAAACTAAAAACAGATTAAGCATAACTATATTAAAGGACTTTTAAGCAACTAATTCAAAATAATAAGCACAAACCAATAAGCTATCTTATAAACTAATTATGTTATTTATGAGACAGTTTTAACACTATATTTAACTAGTGAATTTAAAACTTAAATAGAACTATTAAACTACTAAGATCTAAGCATATGAACCAGATTAAGCAATAATCAAGAACAGATTAAGTAAATAAGCATATGGATAAACAGAACAGATAATAAGCTACAAATAAAGAGTCAAAGAAGAATACCTTGACCCTAGCTCAAACAAGGATCACAAATGCTCAAAGGAACTATTCTACAAGCTCCAGCTTGTTTAACAAGCTGGTAGTGTCCATAAGCCCATCCCAATCTGGCTTATCATCCAAAACATAAGCTAAGGTAATTTTGAGTGATTTTTAAGTAGATGCTTATTCAGTTTAAGCTTTAGGTTAGCCAAACTGAATAAGCAGAAGCTTAAATAGTAAAAGCAGCTTAATGAGCTTATTAGCTTATTATTATTTAAGCTTAAACCATAATTGCATTTAAGTAAAGACAGAATTTAAGGTGAACTATAAATGAAAATGACTTTTATTAATCTTAAAAGAGGATTACAAACTGTTTGAAAAAAGAAACTACATTAAAGAAAACAATAAGCTAAGATTACATAATAAGCTACTAAAAACTATTTTAAGCTAAAATCCTACACACCCTTTCTGTGTGATCAAGGCCTCTATTTATAGAGGGAAGAAACCTTCTAGGCCAAGGAGGAGCGTCCCATCATCTATCTTAGCCCTTCAATCATAACCGCCTTCAATCCATTCCTTTTTGAGCCGTTGGATCAAGTACAC